>JAMXBB010000009.1:10369942-10670566 GCA_024138015.1 Lumnitzera littorea | reverse complement strand
CTGTCCTAAAGTCAATTGAAGCAAGCAGATATATGTAAAGAGCTAAAGTTGATTCTCGAGCTTTCAACTTCGTAATAACTTAGGTTCTAACTCTTGAGTAAAGTCAATGTCAATTCAACTCTACTCAAGAAAGCTTTAAGAAAAAACCTTCTATGGGCTTAGACATGGACTCTGAACCAAGAGGAATCCATTTAAGGGTCCATTAGGGGGAGGTCTAATCTTAGTCATTGACCATCAATTTGATCCAATGGATGACATTGATAGTCAAACTCTATAAATTCCTAGATCCTCTACTTATTTCACTAGTTAAGAAATTAAGAGAAACAGTGTGTAACACTGTTAATTTGTAATCATGAAGGATCAAATCGCATTCAAATTGAAGAACACAACACTTTTCCTTTAAGAACAGTGCAATTGGTGTTATTAAACTCCCCTATTTATCTCACATGCGTTTGAGCTCCTTGAGATTAGCTACCTCTCTTCTTTATCCCTTTCTCTTAATCATCCCTTATGAATCATTCGATGTCACTCTTATAAGGTTGTGTGTAATACGAAATGCATGTTGCACGCATGTGACCACTATAATCATTGGATCATTATATCTACAATATCAAAGATGAAGTGAATATTTAGTGAATATAATAAAAACCTTATTTTCATACAAGTTATAAAAAGAAAAAGAAATAAAAAAGAATCAAATAGATGAAGAAAAGGTCGATGATTCAAATAGAATGTTATTAAACATTCAGAATTAAATGTGTACAATATTTACAAATGAACACATAGCTAATAAAAACGTTCATTGTGTGGTCTATAAGCCACTTTGCAAACGAGGTCTTTGGAGAGGATTGTTCTTCCCTAGAGGATGATACCTACATAAATGCAATTATAATGAGAGAGAGAGAGAGAGATCCAAAGCGAGAAGCCATTGGCCAAACTCAAAGGGAGATTGTTTAATACGCTGGAGGATTAGGACGACGGAAGTGTTTGGGTATAAAGAGAAAAAGGTGTGAACAAGACATTCCAATAATTTAAAAAAAAAAAAAAAAGGAAGAAACAAATCCTTGGAAAAAAGCATCGCGCGTGTGCATTGATCTTTACCTCCCTTTTCCTCACATATTGTCCCTTTTTCTTTTAATATAATTTTCTTCCCTTTACCCCTCCAATCTTCCCTTCAAGCTTACGAAAAAAAATCCATTATAATACTCTCCATGAAAAAGCAATATGCCCTACAGTCTTCTCCACTTTTATCTATGTTAATCATGCAACTCATTAAAATTGAAACGTGTCTTATCTCAAGTAATTCATCAAATTCGATATAGATTTCCCATTACCATAAAAGCTTTGCTAAATGCTTTTTATCACATGGTTTGTCTACTTACGAAAGAGTATTTAACATAAATATTAGGATAATAGCATCAACGGTTTCGACTTTTCCTTCTCAATAAGAATAAAATTATAACAAACAATCTAAAATTTTAAATTATGCTCCGATTCATATGAAATTTTGACAAGACAAAATTACGTATGCAGAATCACTTATGTTTTAAAATATTAACACACAACTGGGGTAATGGAAAAATATCAGTAATCCTTATCCCTTCAGCATAAATGCTCACCATTATATCTAATTATTGCATAATATGAGTGTGACTATAAAATTTAACTTTATATGGAAGACACCCCCAGGCTAAGGTAGACCGAAGGATGTTTATTAGATCAGTTGGTAGTCTAATAATGGAATTCACTGAAAGGCAAGGGAGATTCCTTTTGGATCATTTTGCGGATGAGAAGAAAATGGAAGATTAGATACCACTAGGATCATGAAATGACTCGTTTGGGGACCCAAATATGGGATTAATGTCCAATTGACAAGGCCTCCACAGAGGAGTGTCCTACCCATTTACTACTGCCATCATGCACATCCCACCGTGAAATATAGCGCCTGCTTAGTAGGATGCAGTTGCCACTAATCTAACACACTAGGTCTAGGGGAATCAAGTTCATTTGAGTAGAAATTAGTACCGGAGAAAATTGAATTGCTCAACAAAATAAATAAATAAACTATGTAACGTTAATATATTTCCAAAGGAAAATGTTAAGGTGTGTTGGGTACTTGTTAAGGGTAAAAAGAAAATTTTTACACATTTATATGTGTTTATATTTTTCGCAAAGTGCATGATTAGTTTTATATCTTGCTTATCTTTGTGAAGATGTTAATACATTTCATCTTTCCATACAATTCTTTTTTTTATTAATATCTCTTGGGGAAAGGAAAGTATTTCTGCTCAATTTATCTTCTCTTAATTTTCTTCAATTTATACTTTTAAAATATTAATATATATATATATATAATTAAGACTATAAAAAGGAAAATGGCATCATAATTACATTATAGGTAATTTAAAAATGTAAATAATTTTAATTGTTAATTTATAAATGAAGAGAAATATAGAAGGAAAAAATGATAAAGTATATCATAAACATTAAAAACATAAAAAAAAAATTCTTTTTAAGTTCTTAATAAATGTTGAAATATCCATCAACAGAAACCTTCCAATGTTGAATGTATAAAAAAATTTTTTTTTTTTTTTTTTTTTTGCTATACTTGATTGTATAAATTGATTGGTTACCATTGTATAAATTTCAAAGTACGTATAAAATAAAAAACGATACATCTAGAACCAATAAGGGTCATGCTGGCCATCAAAATTTAGAAATTAAGAGTAGGCTCAGGCTTGGAATGATGAAAATATGAAATGTCAACTCGACTGATGTCTAGCTAACATGCATATTACAATTAACAGTATCCTCAACTTTTTGAAATGCAGCATTCAGCCAATTGATTTGACTCGAATATGCTTCAAATTAGAAATTTTGAGGCAGTCCCAAAATCGCATATTGTTATATACTTGACAGTTGGCACGGCAAATTTTGGCATTTTATGTTGAAAGAAGGAAAAAATAAGAAATGAAATGAAAAAGGGACAGAGCTTTTCACATCACGATGTTTCCTGATAACCAAGTGCAAATGATTCATTCGATTTTCTTGCTTTGAGGCCATTGGAGCCATTTCATTGGTTGGTTTCCCTTTACATGGTGCTTAAGCGGTGACAAACATCCTTGGGGCGACATAAGAAAATTGCTTTAATCAAGATTCCACTTATAAAAGGTTATGACCGTGGAAGTCATGTTTTTGTACTCTAGCAAATAAATAAATTTGTTTCTGCATATATCATTATGAGTGTATGAAGTAAATAATGATACTCAAAGACTAGAAGTGTGCACGGACTGTTTGTTCACCGTGAATCTATCTAGAATCGGCCCGTTAATTGGAAACTGGAATTAATTTGATAGGTCGGTTTTTTACCTAGGTCTTAATCTTGGTTACACCAACAAAATCTTCCAAAAGAGAAAAAACCAAAAGTAAACAAAACAAAAAAATTCAGCAGTTCACCTCTGGCATTACATTGTACGTGTAAGCTTATGGTCATATATATGGAAATATTTACAATTAAATGAGTATTGTAAACAGTATTGATTGGTCTACTACCTGTATCAGTCTCACGTAAGTATTCATCGGCTCTGTTTTTCATAAATTTTCTTTTGCTCGCTAGTCTACTTTGTGTATACTACTTTCCCAAAGTTCATCAGCATTAGTCGTAAATTTTTATAGATTATAAGCATAGCATTCTAAAAATTTAAGATCTTACCATAATCATAATAATTTTCATCAATGATTGTTTATTTTTTTTAATTTATGTTTATAATTTTCTTTGGTAGTATATAAACTGAAGTTTCACTCAACATACACATAATACAAATAGGTAAACAAAAATCACTAGTAATGATTAATTATGAAATGCAACATATGCATTTTGATTAATATATTTTGTTTCACTATTTCATTTGAAAGAACTAGCCAAACTAGCTTATATATAATCATGATATTATGGTATTGAATTCATTGTAGCATGCTTTTAGATGATGTTAACTCCCAAGAATATAATCTCCAATATGGATCATCATTCAGAGTATTAAATAAATTCTTTCAATAATAATAACATTACATTTCCTTTAAAATGTCTTTTGTAACGTTTTAAGAAATTTTGTCAACCTCAATTTTTTTCCAATTGACTTTACTCAATAGGAATTCTATCTTGATCAAGAATAGGCTTTTATATGGTAAATTCTTACTCATTGATACTCAAACTCATAGGGAAGAAAAGAGACTCATGGATAGAATTAAATATAGAGTATTTACCAACAAAAGTATTTGGTTATTAAGGAAAAATCAATATACTTCTATTGTCAAATCAAGATCCACTAGGATAAAAATAAAAACCTCCTGATTGTCTTTGCACCCCTACCCCTTTATCACTGAGCGGTCATTTAGGAGCCTTAGCGGATGATCCAAACTATTTCCTTTTTCCTCTAGCTACTAAGATGTTTCAGTTCACCAAGTTGTCTGTTGCTTGCCCATTGAAAGGTGTAATGATCTAGGCACTGTCTCGAAAAGAGACTCAATGGGTCAATATTCTGGTGTCCTAAGCATAGAGGAACCACAATAAGCCATCCCTCAATTTAAATTGTAGGTTACAACTTACGTGCATGGAGTACGATGCTTGTATTGCTCCCTCGCAATCCCGTTAATGTCAGTTTACTATACTTGCAACATTCTTGATTTATGGTATGCCATTCCTAATTTTAGTAAATCATATCCATCAACGATAAAAATAAAGGTGTACACAACTTTCATTTTATTGCTCATAGCATCATTTACTAAAATCAGGTATGATTTACCATATTTACCATAAAATTTCCCTCAAGAATGTGATATCTTCACAACATCTAAGTTCTCCTTGATATCTTCATAAAAAATTTCTTAAGATGAACTTGTCCAAATTGCTTGATAGTTTGAAACGAAATCCAACATCTATGGTTGTTGTATCATTAATCTAACCTTGCTATTTGCTTGCTTTGCATAAGTCTTAAGCTTGATCTTCTAGTAGATAATCTTCATCTTATAACTCTTAAAAGAGATTTCCTTAATTATCTCGAAGCTTTAATTTGATCTTATCTTGATGTGATCACAACTTTTAACAGCTAATTCCCAAGATTACAATTTAATTATAATGTATATAACATAATACATATTGGTACTTGAATTACATGTTAAATTTATTTCAAATAATTGAGGTATATAATAGTCCTTACAATTATTAGCACTAATTGCTCAAGGATAGTTAAAGAAAGCCTAAGTGAACCATATTTGATACGTGGAGAAGTTGTTGAGCGAATCAATTGTGCACTCTTAAAATTGTGAGCATACATAGAGTATATTTATGTACATGTGTTACATGATTAGAGCGTACAGTTTTCATTGTACTATTGGTTAGTAAGCTAGGTAGTTAGTTATATTGTAAACTATATATAAACACTTTGTACAGCTTTTGTTAGATGAACAAAATCATTTTTTACCTTCCAAAACTATTCTCGACTATAGCATTAAAGTTATCTATATCTACTCTTTCATATCTTCCGTAATGTTCAACAATAGAGTCTTCAACTCTTCACATGGTATCAAGGCTTTCTACTTGGTAATTATGCATATATTTCGATTCTACAAAAAAGCTTATGAAACATTTCGTGTTTGTTCAATTCCTCTATCATGGTTATGATCGTAAATCAATCAATAAGCAATTCATTGTTTTTTAGTGGATTCGATAGTCCTACAATGTGCATTGAGAATGTAATTTTTGATGGAACCAATTATTTAGCATGGAGTAGGACTATGAAAATAGCTTTAGGCACCACATTAAAATTAGGTTATATTGATGGAACACAATAGAAAGCTGAGGAGAATTCTTTTTATTTCATAAAATAGACAAGATGTGATTTTATAGTACAATGTTGGTTGTTGAGTTCAATACAAAATGATCTATCCCAAGGCTTTTTATATAGACCTATGTAAGTTGGCTAAATTGGCCGACCCACCTCGGCCTGCAGGTTAAGTAGGTTAGCTTACTTTAACCTATTTGCACATGCGGGCTAAATTTTCTAACCCAACCTACCTTACTACGGATTGGTGGATTAAGCAAGTTAGCTAGCTTTAGCCATAAATAAGTATTTGTCTCATTTAATATTTAATGATGTTTCACTATAATTCTTCTTTCATATAGCAAATGCAATTGCCTCCAAGAGTTAGGTTGAAAAAGCCATTCTATGATTATTGCTTTTTAATTCTAACAACTTGTCTTCGTTACCACTAAGTTTTGGAATTGACTCCTTTCTTTTATGTTTTAATAATTTCATTTGAAGTCTATAATGTACCCTAGAGCTAAGTTATCACAAGGGCTTACCATATGGGTCCATTGAAATATCGAAAAAGAAGCAATGAAGGTTGGAACTTAAGTAGCTTCATGAAGCTATTCCTTAGATATGACATACAAACAAATACAACATGACTTGTTCTTCACTTGATATGACTCAAAGCAAAAAAACAAAGTCCACTCGCCACTAACCTTGAGCTATCTACAAGATTAGATAAGAGTGAAGGGAATGTAACTTAGAGAGAGTGTCTCGCAAGAACATGAAATGAATGTTCATTGACAACAATAATGATACTGATTTCAACTACAAGATAAAGGAGACTATTTATAGTAAGTCTCTAGGACAATAAGAATATAAAGGAAATTACAAAAGGGGTAATACTAAAATAGATACCTAGTATATGCTTAAAAGGGTAAGTAAGACAAATAAATTAAAAAGGAATTCAATACGATGTCAAAAAAGTTAAGACAAGTGGTGTGCTGTTATTGGTTCCATTCTCTAGAGTGGAGGGGTACTTGAGTTGAGCTGCTAAGTAAAGCAATCACATCGGCAGTTCGGTTTGAAATGTTCTTTTATAGAGATTGACTTAGTCGACAATTTTATCTCAACATTCTGAAGGTTAGTTATACAAGTTTATATTAAGAGCTCAGCATTAGTGTTCTTAGCAAAGTAGAGTAGAGTTCGATCAAGCTGGCTCTGTAAGGAGTTCATAAAGGGCTACATAGGAAGGGAAGTTCATCCTAAGTAAGCACTAATGATAATATCCTCCTGGATAAACTTTATATGCCCCTAAGGCAAGCTTAGATGAGCATAGTTGTCAAAATTGCAATTTTATTCTTGTGTTTTTATGAGTTTACGATTTTAGAAGGTTCTTCCGAATTAACTCATGTATAAAATCAATTCCATATAAAAACCTACTTTTTTAACTAGGTTTATGTAAACGCAATAAAAACTTACGTTTTAACTAAGTTTACTAATTCTACATATCTAAGTTGAATAGGCTAAAAAATAAAAATATATATAATTAAACTTTTACAAGTCATCAACTATTAAAGCATTACATCATCTTTCCTTTCCTACTTTAATTTATTTTTTTCCTCTTTCTCTCTCTCTCTTAATCCCTTCTTTTATTTTATAGCTTTCATCTAGGTTTCAACTACAATAGCAAAGATTATAATAAAAATTATATACTTCAATTTATACCATCAATAATTTAAAATGAATAGAAATGTTTAGTTCTTTTTAATTTATTTCTTTTTTAAAAAAATAATGGAAAAAGTTTAGTTTCAACTTTATTTGTCCTTCTCTATACATACTAAATTATTTATTATTAAGAATTTTTATTTTAAAAAAAAGAACTTAATTTCATCATTTCTTTATTTCCATCATATATTTTAAATTTTGAATAAAATCTATAAGTATATCCATAGTTTTTTTAAGCTATTTTACAAAGGTTATAGAAATTTATGTTTCTATGTTTCGATTTCACATTCCAATTCTACTGACCCTCCAACGATTTTAGGTAAAATTACAAGTTTAACAAACTTGTGGGTGAGGAATCCAAAGGTCTTTAATCCATCAACCTGTTAACAATCTTTTTATTAATTCATGGAGTTCTTATTGCATGAATGTTCACATTCTTTGTTGAGATACATGATATTTATATGGATGATAACAAAATCATGCATGGACATGGTTATGTCAAAACATATTGCATCATTTGTAAAATTTTGAGCAGTTATTTCTATGAAACAAATTGAAATTCAGAAAATTAAAGCTTTAACATATTCAACTTCTAAATTTTGTGAAATTTAATTTACTATATCTATATACTAAGACCAACAAAGTTTGAACTTGAACAGAAGTAGAACATTACCTAAGAAGGAGTCACTTTTCTGCTTTTTCTTTTTAATTTTTTGCAAGTCAGTATACTAACCTGCTCGTTGATCCGCAAGTTAAACAAGATGAGCCAAAAAAAGCCTGCATTTAAGCAAGTTGAAATTTTTAAGCCCAACCTACTTCTTTTTGCTGGTTAAATGGGCTAGCCAGCGTGACTTACCCCACTTGCACAACTCTATTTCTATATACTCAATTATCTTTCGAATTGTGAAATGAAGTTAGTAAGAGATATGACATTATGGGTGGTCCCTTAGTATTTTAAATACAAATGGAGATTTGTAATCTTAAACAAGGAAACATGTTAATTGGACTGTATTATAGTCGAATGAAGAAATTATGGGATGAGTTACAAGCCATCAATAGATATCCTATTTGTGAATGTACTTGTATGCTTATAATTATGGATTAAAAGATGGGGTTCTTGAATTTTAACCAAGGAATTTGTTGATGGTTGAATTTTACTCACTCAGCCAATCGGCTGCTGACATGACGAGTAACTCGATTCTCGGCTAACGCCGAGTAACACTGATCTATGTACGATTTGAATTTAAGGAAAGTGGCATTAACAGTTATTATCCAGCAATGGTTATATTACATAATCGCCCACTATTCCTATATTTCAGGAATACATCTGAACGAGAGATTTCCACATGTCTTGATAATCATGCAATTAACTGCTACTTCAGATACTCAACAATTGCCTATAACTACGATGAGGAAACACTATAAGAGAGGGCTAATACTCCCAACTACTTTTTCAGTTATTTCTCACAATCATTCATTGACTTAGGCATTGGAGTAACCGCACCAAACTGTCCCCAGTATCATAAGCTTTCTCTTTTTTTTCGTAAGATAAAAATTCCAATCTAAAATCACTTAACAACATTTTAAATCGCCTGTTTTTTCTTGACTCACCCACATGACTAAAACTAGATTAGCTAAAAGAAGTAAGCATACTGACGAACAACGTTTGGCTAAGTTGGAGCAGCTTTGCCTCAACTTGGCCAAAGAAAATCAAGAGTTGAGCAAAAAACATGAAGAGATCTTTAATCTCCTCCATAGTAATATCCACCCAAATCAAAACAAAGAGCACGGCGATTACAGTGTCAAGAACAATGATGACTCAATCTATTCACTCAATTTGCCGAGAAAGCAAGCCGAAGTTACAATTGAACCTTCAGCTCCTACACTCAAGAAATTTGATAAGGGCAAGCAACCACAGTAAGTACATCATGCCGAACCCCTCACATGTTAGCACTCCTGCTGCAACGAGTAAACAGTTACAAATTAAGAAGAATCCTTTCATTCCTGAGATTTTAGAGGAGGTTATACCATGGCACATCAAGTTGCCACATTTTGAAACTTATGATGGGACAAAAGATCCTGAGGATCAGTTAGAGTACTACCGCACCTTGGCCAAGTTGCACGCTTTAGTGATGCTATAGCCTGTCAAGCTTTTCCCTCAACATTGAGGATTGTGAAAAGTACATGGTTTAAACACCTGAAACTAAACACTATTTCGTGTTTCGAAGAACTAATAGAAGTGTTCCTTCAATACTTCTTTGCAAGCAAACTTCCTATTAAGGATTCTTCAGTCCTTAATGCAATAAAGCAAAGATCAGACGAGTCCATTAGAGATTATCTAACCGAGTTTATAGCTAAGATGGTCCAAAATCTAGAATTGGATATGAGTGTAGCCTTCAATTCTATCATTGATGGAGTCAAGCCCTACAAAGACTTTTTTAAGTCCTCACCAAGAATAAGCCAAGAACTTTTGCTAAGTTCAAAGCCGAGAACTTTTACTGAGTTCAAGCCAAAGCCAAAGCCACGTCCTACATCCAATAAGAAGACAATATAAAGGCTCGGCAAGAAGCCGATCAAAATAGAGGAGATAAGAAAAATAACAAGAGGAGAAGTGCAAAAGATCGACTTAAGACAGACAACGATCAAAGTCCAAATGCTAAGAGAAGGAGACCAAGGATTCCAACATATTCGTCCCACACACTTGTTAATTTTCCAATTTCGAATATATTAATGGAGGCACATAGGCAAAGAGGTGTATTACAGTAGCCAAAGAGGATGAGGGAAAATCCTCCAAGGCAAAATTCCAACAAATATTACAATTTCCATCACTCGCAACAAAGGCCATAATATAAACGAATGCATCCAATTTAAGAATGTAATTGAGGATGTAATTCAACAAGGGCACTTGCGCAAGTTTCTTGCGTGTAAGCTCTAAAGTTAAGCCAAATAACTGTAAGATTGAACTTAGTACACAAAGTTTAGAACGATCGGTTAAAGGATCCAATCAAACCTAAATTATAAACTATAAATAGAAATATTAGTAAAAATAACCCCATAAACTTGAATTTAAGAAAATAAGTAATAAAATAAGAAAATATAAATTTTTCAAATTTTAAGTATAATAATTGTTAATTATCGAAAAGGCGAAAAGTGTAATCTAATAAGTAATAAATTGCTAGAGATAGATTATATGTATATTAAAAATCATAGAATAACCTAAATAATAATTAGGAATGTTCACATGTACCCCACATCTATTTATGTATTGATAAAAATACGCGAAATTACTTAAATTAGCTGGAAATTTATTAAATAATTAAAGAAAATTATTAATTAATTAAGAAAAAAAATCAAAGGAATAGGGAATGACTTGGATTGGGCCATGGCAGATCAGGAAGTGAAGAAAAAAAAATTAACCAATAAAAAACAAGCAACGCAAAAGGCAAAATTTAAGAGATTTGGGCAATGTCTTATCCAATTAAATACATAATAATTACTATAAAGCTCTATAAATAGAAAAAAAAATTTCAGAACTCATTTGGACAATTAGAAGTTAAAAAAAATCGAGAGCACCAAAATTGGAGAGGAAAATTAGGGTTTAAGAAATTATTGAGCAAATCTGTACAATAAAGGCTAGTGAACCAAACCTATACACCACCACCACCTAGGACCGAGTTACCACCACCACCACCAACCCACTCTAAACCCACCACCCCACTCCAAACTCACCACCTGGACCGGTCAACACACCTAGACCGATGTTGGAAGCCCAAAAGCTAACGAACTAAATGAGTCTCACATTTGCTCCAATTTTATACAATTTCTTAAAATTATTTATTTTGCCCAAAAAATTATGAAATTTATTATTCTGAGGTTTTATTATATGTAGATTTGGGAAAAAATAGTGATTAAGTTTAATCACGTCTGCAAATATAAAGTTCTTATGAAATTAAACAAAACTAAGCATAATTAGAACTAAAAATAAATAGGCTTAGGAGTGTAGTTTGGAGCTCAAATTTTTTCTGTAGAATGCTTAAGTGATATAGAACAGTGCCATGAAGCCTTTTTTTTTTTAAATTTAATTTTCAAAATTTTTAAGTAAATTTTTAACCCTAAAATGATGGAAAAATTAGGTAATTTTGGGTTAATTAGGTGATTAAGTGTTTAATTACTGATTTAGATGGTAATTAAATGTTTAGGGATGTTAATCTCTTATGTGGAAACCTAATCCTAGTCTTTGGAGTGTTAAGTGTAATTAATATAGGAATTATGTAGTAATGGTAAGAAATTTGGAATATGTGGAATTGAAAATTTAATAAATATGAAAAATTAGATTTATTTAGATAATATAATAATAATAATTAGTATATAATAAATATGAAACAAAATTTAATTTTAGGTAATTGTATAAAAAATGCAAGATTTTCTCACATCGAGAGTAAATCCGGTACCCCAATTAGGATTAAAGTATACCGAATAGTTTAGAACACTAAATTAAGACCCAATATGATATTAGAATATTTGAGCTTAATGTGATTAATTTTACATTAAGATTCGAGCATATTTAGGATTCCTCGTAGTTAGAGAGAATGTAGAATCAAAACTAGAATCTAATTTAGAAACCGAACCCTAAATTAAGGTAAAATGAATCATTAGTAAATAATAGGTATATATAGAGAAATGAGTTAACTTATAACTTAGAATATGAATCATTAAAGTATAAATACTAAAAAGACGTATTTATATTATAGGATACCCGGAGACGAACCAACTTACAATTAAATGATTAGGCGACTGAGAATTCCAAGTAAGTTGGGTTATTACTTACTATATTAGAGTACTATTTTATGGTACTCGGAGACTTAGGATTATGTATGATTGTGATTGTAAGTAGTTTATGCATGTGTTTGAGTATTTGAATTCATGTTGAAATTTGTAATGTAATTGATTTTGTGTTATGACTAAATTGGTATGAAATTATTTGAACACCCTAAATGGAATTTAATCTTATTTGACTCTAATGACCTAAATTATCATGCATTGCAACCCTTTAGGGGATCATTAGGATTCTCCAAACAAACACCGACTCCTTCAATAAAGATAACACTGGATAACAATTGGTCTTTTCCTCATCCTTAGCCGAACTAAGTGACAGGAGAGAAGGTTGCAATGAGGATGAGGGCATTAATTCAAAGGATAGTCTTAGGAGGAGTAGTGTCTCCATTGCATAAACTGGGTTTGGTTGTAAGCTGTTGCATAACATGAAAACTCCTCAACCCAAATTAGAGTAAGTGAAATTTTTCTAATTTCGCAACGGACTAGTCTACGTTGTGTGATGACACTTGCTTGTTGCATTGCATGAAAACAATTGCTTGATAATCTTGTTTGTGATTGTATACATTCATGAGTCTCAAATTTAACTTACTGAGCTGTAGTTACTCATACTCGTATAAATCCTTATGCTGCCCTATAACTATCCACAGGTTAGTTCTTTTGAAGCCTAGGGTATGAGGATCAATTTGCCTAGTAGTAGATATATAGCTAGAGTCTCCTTTATGGCTTAAAAATAAAAGACTGATAATTGTTATATAAATTAGTGAACTATTATGTTAATGTAGAATTTCCTGGGAAGTTCTGTGGAATGTACATGTAATTATGTATGTTGACCTAAAATTCTTGATACTTACTATAACTTTAGCTAAATACTTAATTGAACTGTTTACTTCAAAGTAAGGAGTCGTTGACGCCTTGTGTAGATCATGTCTATAGTAGGTACTGTGAGGCCAATTACTATCATAGAATGGTTTACACGGCGGGATTATTGCGACTCTGTGATTTCAGGACATAACATTGTGCATGATGCTGAGAATATCGAGCAACCATCCCAAAGGAAGCATAAAGATTAGGAGAATATTACTCAACCAACTATTGCTAGGAAAGATGCAAGAGACGAAAGTACCAGCAAAGCGCCTAATGGGATAATCGACACTATCGTTGACGGACCTTTTGCTATAGGTAGGTCAAGCTCTTCGAGTCTGATTAACGCCATAAATTATGTTTTTAATATCCAAGGTAAAAAGGTCAAGATCGACAATACGATCACTTTTAAGGAGGAAGATTTTGAAGGCATCCAAAGGCCACATGATGACGTACCTGTAGTTAGTGCGAGAATTGCCAATTTCAAGGTCAAGAAAATTCTCGTTGACACTGGAAGTTCAACGAACATTATTTTTTAGCACACTTTTGACCAAATGAGGCCAAAAATCAAAGCACAGCTAAGATCTTATAATTATGATTTGTATGCCTTTAACAATCAACCCTTTTAAGTAGCCAGAGTAATCTCTTTACCAATCTAGATTGAGGATGATGAACATGTAGCAAAAGACAAAGTGGACTTCCTCGTTATACAACATGACATGGGACGACCATATCGATACTTATTCAACATCATCCCTTCAACTGCTCATCTTAAAGCCAAATTCCTCACTCCTACAGGAGTTGGTGTATGTAAAGGGGATTAACAACCGGCAAGGTCCTTGTACATGAGAGCCTTAAGGCAAAGAAATTTTCCAAGTGGAAACTTATCTAGAAGGAAATTTAGTCATCATAAACAAAACCGAAAATGAAATGGAGGAAATCTCTTTGGGAGATGACCCTAGAAAAATAACTAAGACAAGGAAACCTTTACCGGCACACATGCACCAAAGTTTAATCAACTTCCTGCAAAACAATACCGATGTATTTGCATGGTCCCCTTCAGATATACTAAGTATCCCTAGAAACGTTATAGTACACAAGCTCCAGATTAATTCAAGCATAAAAGTGATTGAACAAAAGAAAAGGCATTTTACCCCCGAAAGGCAAGCAGCCATAGAAAAAGTTTAGAAACTCTTGAAAGCGGTATTCATTCGGGAAGAACCTTATCTAACTTGGCTAGCCAATTATATACTAGTCAAGAAGTCTAACGTTAAATGATACATGTACATAGACTTCACAGATCTTAACAAGGCTTGTCCCAAGGATTGTTTTCCATTGCCAAAAATTGATCAAATGGTCGATTCAACTGCTGGACATGCATTGCTTTCTTTTATAGATGCTTTTTCAGGCTACAACCAAATTAAGATGGATAAGGAAGATGAAGTTCATATGTCATTCATCACAAATTTTGAAACGTATTGTCATATGGTGATGCCTTTTAGGCTGAAGAATGCCGGCACAACCTACAAAAGGCTTGTCAACATGAAGTTCAAACCCCAAATCCATCAAAATATCGAAGTATATGTCAACAACATGATTGTGAAAAGTTTGACAAAGGATTAGCATCTTGCTGATCTTAAGGAGACATTCGCCAAATTGAGAAGATATAACATAAAGCTTAATCTGCAAAAGTACATTTTTGGCGCTATTTCAGGAAAGTTTTTAAGATATATGGTCACTTAGCATGGTATTAAGGCAAACCTAAGAAAGATTGATGCAATAATAAACAGGAACTCACTAGTGAATAGCCACCCTTAATCTGTACTTATCAATTAGCTGCCAAGAACTTTGTTCTATATTGGTTCGAATTGATGGTAAGGAGCATCAACCAATTTATTACATGAGTCATGTCCTGCAAGGACCAGAGCATCGATATATGAAAATTGAAACCCTATTTCAAAGCTCACTAAATTGTAGTCCTCATCAATCAACCTTTGCGACAGGCATTACAATGGCTAGACTCTTTTGAGAGGATGATGAAATATACCTTGGAGTTGATTACCTATGGCGTACAATACAAACCAAGAATGGCATTAAAAGCTCAAGTACTTACAAATTTTTTGGCCGAGTTCACTAGTGAGAAAGACAGCATGGAGATGGCCAAGAAACCTATATAGTATCTTTATGTAGATGGTTCTTCCATGATACATGGCAAGTGCACCTATCAGTTTTAATATAGCAAATGTGAGTCCAAGTCGATCCCTCAAAGATTTCAAGTACTAATATTAACCTTAGCTTTATTATCTAACCAAAAATTGTGATAGGTTGAATGAATTAAAAACACTAAATTTAACAAACTAACCTAATTATGAGACTTGATTAAGCAATTTAAAAAGCGATAAAATTAAGAACAACTTCAAGAAAGCAAATAACATATTTAGGAATTATTTCCCCTAGTGTTTAACATGTGATTGCTTAAAATGTATCTAATTCAATCTCTATTATTCTTGACCGGAGGGATTCACAATTAAAGTTAACACCTTTCTCAAGCATATTAACCCTAATCCTAAATTTTTTACCAAAATCTCTTCACTTAGCAATATAATTTAGAATCACATTAATGTATAATGAATTCCCACACAAAAGAACAACTTTCCGGAAGAAACATATATCTTATCTCTAAGTACACATGTAATTCTCTCAAATTATGTTAAGATCTCATTACACATGTGATTTCTCAATCATCATGCATAATATCATAGATTGATATCCTAGAAATATTAATTAATAATTAAATAACATAATTGAATCAAGAAAAGATAGAAACTTTATTGAAAATTATCAATCAATCTAATAGTCACATGAAACCTTAGGTTCCACAATCCTAAATACAAGAATCTTAAGCTATCATAATGAAACTAAAAATGAATTGCAACAAAATCAATAAATAAAATATGAAAAACTCCTTTTGTTGATGATAAATCTCTTCAATCTTGAAGTTAGGTATTGCTTTCTTCTTTTGCTTCTCCTTCTCTTCAAGTCTCTTCACTTTTGAATGTCTCCAATTATGTGCGAAACCCTAATATGTCCTTTTATAATGTATTGTAAGGTTTCTTTTTTCATCACCAGACACAGCCTACGACACAGTCGTGTCCCAGACTGTGTAACTTTCTGACCAAAATTCCTATTGTTTATGCAACTTCAAAAATTCATAACTCATTCATTTGAACTCCAAATTAAGTGAAACTTGATTCCTTTTCTTCGTTTTCAATCCAAGAACGCATTCAAACCTTGAAATCAAAATTTTACTCAATTAAGTATAAATTTCTTTAAAGAAAACTAAAGATGTAAGGGAAATACTATAAAATCACCATGTGAAATGTATTTAAAATAAGAGTTATCATTCCACTAGAGAGGAAAGTAATGCAAGTCTTATTCTACAAGGACCCCACAATGTCAAGGTTAATTATGCTTTGAAATTCAGATTCCCAGCCAGTAATAACAAAGCGAAATATGAAGCTTTAATAGCCGGACTTAAACTAGCAAAAGAAATTAATGCTGAGAAACTCAAAGTTTTCTCTGATTTGCAACTGGTGGTGAATCAAGTCACAGGAAGCTATGTGGAAGAAGAAATAAGCAAGTACTTATTGATAGCATCACTCATGCAACCACGTGAAAGCATAAATGTTGTATATCCGTACATTGCAACTTGGCTATTATTGGCCGATAATGAAAGATGATGCGAGAATTACTGTTCGGCATTGTCCAATGTGCCAAAAGCAAAAAGCTCCGAAAATGTGCCTTCTATTGAATTATGTAGCCTAACTAGTCATTGGCCCTTTACTTAATGGGAATTGAACGTACTCGAACCCTTTCCAAAGTCTATGACCCAGCGACAATTTGTTATTGTTACTGTGGATTATTTCACAAAATAGGCAGAGGCTAAGGCGTTGGCAAGCATTACCAAGTAAAAGTTTAGGGCATTTGTTTGCAAGTCCATAATATTGAGCTTTGGAGTCCCATTTATGATTATCACAGACAATGGACCACGGTTTGACAATAACAGATTTTGAGCATTTTGTGAGAAATACGACATTCGCCTGAACTATACATCTATAGCTCACCCTCAAACTAAGGGCAAGTCATAACTGTCAATAAGATCATCTTGCATGGTTTAAGGAGGAATGTTGATCAAGTTAAAGGACAATGGGTCAATGAATTGCCAAATGTTTTATGAGGATATCGGACTACCCATAGAACTACAACAGGGGAAACTCCCTTCAGGTTAGCGTATGGAACGAAAGCAGTTCTTCCAATTAAGTTAGATTTGCTAAATCTACGAACACAGAATTTTAACGTGATGGTCAATCATGTTAGTTTGACAACAAATTTAGATACAATTGAAGAAATCAAAGATGTCGTAAGAGCAATTACAACATATTAGCATAGGGCAACCATGTATTATAATTAGAAGGTGAAGCATAAGATTTTTCAACTTAGGGATTTTGTTTACCTAAAGCTGGAGGCAATGTACAAATGAAAAAAACAAAGGAAGCTCAGCGCAAATTTGGAGGATCCAATTCGAGTCCGGGAAGTCACTAGTGAAGGGGCCTATCGACTGGAAAGATTAGATGGTACTGTTATACCTCGTACATGAAATGCCAAGAGCCCAAAACTTTATTTCAATTAATTTCCTTGATGTTATGCATTTCTTTTTGTTTTATAAGGCAACAGCCTACTTGTTTTTGGAGACAATTATATTTGAAATTAAAGCTTCTATTTGTTTCTCGATCTTTTTATGATTGATGAGTGAGTTAGTTCATATTACATAATGAACGAACTAGTATAAGTTCAAGCCTATCGCGATTAACAAACTTCTAGTAAAACAACTAGTCCACTTCTGAAATGACTAACGAATAATGTCTATGAGACGCTTTAATTAGGCATGTGAAATAAAACATGCCAATGAATATTCATGTATGAAATGAAACGTGACAAGAAGCTTAGGTGTGTGAAATAAAACATGCCGATAAATGTTCACATATGAAATAAAACATGCCAAGAAGTCTAGACATGTCAAATAAAACATGTCGAGAAATAAGAACTTGTAAAATAAAACGTATTAAGGAAAATATGGCATGTAAAATAAAGCAAGCCTGGAAAAAATAAAGTGCATGAAATAAAACATGCTGGAACTAATTAGCTTCATTACAAACACAATTACAAATACTAAACCGTTTGGCCCAATACATTCCATATAAAAGATAAAATAACAAGATAAACTATCGTATGACTTATTCTCGGACTAAGTAGAAGCATTTTGTTGATTGGAAGGTGAAGCTTTATCGATGCTTGGAGTTTGGGAACAGGTAGATTTCTGTTTACGCTTATAGGGGATTTCTTTGCATAGACAATCCTCATTATCATCCTGCATATCGATCTCGGCACCTAAATCCCCGTTGTCTTCCTCGTCGTAACTACTAACTTTATCATCAACGTTGGCGAAGTCCAAGCACAACAAATTGTAGTCAAGGTGAAACTTGAGGATTTCTTTTCTTGACGCCTAAATCCCCTCCAACAACTTTTTCCACAATAATCTCTCGTATTGCCGACTAGGAGTAACTATTTCTAATACCTCTTCAACAGAAGGCCCTTTCCTCAGAGTCTCTTCTAATTCGACTACATGGCATTGTAGCCCAAAGTTATTGGTCTCTAATTCCTTTATCTTCATCCTTAGCTTGTCTTCCTCATCACTCATGGAACTGAGTGTTTGACCCAAACCCTAACACTCTTCCTTCTTTTTGTGCAGCTCCTCCTTCAAATCTTCAACCTCCTTATACTGCTCATCAACTTAGCCTTAAGGCTTGAGACTTCATCGATAATTAAAGAGTGTACCAATTTCTTAGTAGCAAGTTCATCTTAATACTTCCTAGCCTCCATCTCAGCCCTTATTCTTGCATTCTTAGCAACCATAGTTTGAGCTTTTGAGGAGTTGTATGCGTTCTCAATTTTCTACAACAAGACTTAGAATGATGAATTCTCCAAACCACCTAGCAGAATACATGAAAGATTATTATTATTATTACCTTTTTCATCTTTTTATCAGCTTCATCTAAGGCTGTTAGAACGTGGCTACTGATTTGTAAACAAACAAGGAGTGTCAACAATCAAACACCCATAACAATTGAAAGGATGCAATTGATACTTACGTCATACAACTTAGCCACGATGTACGCCTTATTACAACCACTGACCCTGTCAACATCTTTCTTCTCAATCTCCTTGTCCTTTAGAAGAATAACTCCTTCCATCAAGGCTAAGGATTTTATCTTGTCACCTAAGGCCGAGTCTGTGTGCAAGATGTTGTAGCTCCAGCATGAGACGTAGTACTCGCTAACATCTGTGTTAGGGATGAATTTGGCACTATTAATGCCGAGAGCTTTATTATACATAGCCTCCTTCACCTTTTCGTCCAACTCCTTGGACCTCTTAGCAGGAGGTTAGCTGACAAGTTCCTTTCCACTTCTCTTGTTTATACTCGGTACAACCTCCATTAGGAGTGATGACCCTTTTGCAACATCTAGATTGATGACTTTAACCTCTTTTCGAGGTACGATTTCTTGGTTACCCTTACTTAGCCCCACAATAAGAGGAATATTTTTTACTAAAAGGGTCTCAACTTGTGTAACCTCAACTAATCTAGGTTTTTCACCCCCTTTTCACTTCTCAGCCAATTAGGAGGTTTTCTTTTGGCCTACCACCTATTTTGTCGTACCTTCTCTCACTACCTTTTTTATAGGAGCTGGCTAAGTAGCAATAACCATGGAGGCTACACGTTTATTAGCCTTTGACTTCTTAGCCTTCACCTAGGCTAATAATTTAGCAAGGTTTACCTCACCAACGCCCATATCTAGAATACAAAGTAGATGCATCAATACTAAAGCGTAGAATAAGAAAAAACTTACATTCTCTATGTCGAATAAAGCTCAAAGGCAATGATTCCTCCCCAAAGACACGAGAACAGCTTTCCTCTTATAGCTCTACTCAGCATTGCTGTCTCTCAGGACCGCACCTTCTTTTTTGAAAAAGATTGGTTCTCCATTTTTATACTACCTAATAATTCTTTCAGCATCCCAAAAAAACATTTTGTTTTTCCTCCTTTCTTGGATTTTCTTTGTCATGGCTACATCATTCAACATCAACTCAATGTCTTTGGTGCGGATTGATTCAGTCCATTGGGTCCATAAATCTAACTCTTCATCAGAAACAATAGATACAAATTTTTCATGCCATTTGTGGATCTTAGACTTTAACCCATCCATGAACTTCCACTCATACCTAGTAGCTACGAAGTACCAGCTATCAGGCTACCTCCTAACAGTAAAGAAATACCAAAATAGTTTAGGCGTAGCCATGACTTCCACTTCTTTACAGACAATCTCAAAAGCCGCGAGAAGTCAATATGTGTTGAGTGAAAACATACTCAATACAACTCGGAAATAATTGAAGAACTGCTTAATGAATGCCGAGAAAGGGAAGCACAATCCAAAGTCGAGATATTTTAAATAAATGTAAAACTCGTGCTCCCTTGGAAAGCATACCCTCTCAGCCTCTTGAGGTTCCACACTCCAAGAAGGTCCTGCCAATATTTGTTATATTTTAAGACAAGAGTTTTTGTCAACAGCACTAGCTACTCCATCTGGTGAATCATGGAAGTAAACTATGTTGTTATACAGATACTTAGCAACAAACCTTCCTTCCTTGTCATCCAAATAAGTATCCGCTATGAGAGAGCTGATTCAAGTAAGTTTATCCCACTACTCTACTACATTATTTACCAAGCTACCTAAGGAACATGTTATCTCTCTCCTATTTTGAGGGGGAGAAGTAGCCTCAATTTCAATTACTTCAGAATTTGAAAGGATAAGTCGGCGAATTACGTTGCGAAGCATACTTGATCAAAAATATTGAATGTCACAGAATTTGAAGAATTTGAAAGTGAAGGTAGGAAATCAAAAGCAAAAGAAATCTTATGGGTGTAACTGAAGAAATCTGTTTTCAGTTTGAAAAGTTCCTTAAATATGGACAATTTACCTTCGTAATTATAGTAAGTTTCTGACGAAAATGATGTGCTATTTAAATGATAACATAAATTATTGACATATGTCTCAAGACAAAAATCCAACGATTATTAAGGACCTGACAGCTATTAAGACTACAGCATAATTATGACCAAGGTGATAGCTACCGTACTTTCCACTATATAATCTTTTGATGAGTAGGAAAATTGAAAATTACAACCTTTCAGATAAGATGCGATCTACCCTACTAAATAGAACTCAAAAGAACTTCCCAGATCACTCGACATTTGGGAAATTATCTCCTATTCGACCCATTGAAAAGTATTTATTCCCTTTGTCGAATTCTCAACCACGAGAGTTCGAGGACAAATGTTAATAGTCAAATTTCACTCACTTGGCCACTCGGCTGCTAACAGGATAAGTAACTCGATTCTTGGCTAACGCCGAGTAACACTAATCTACATACAATTTGAACTTAAGGAAAGTGATGTGAACAATTATCATCTAGCATGATTATATTACATAATTGCCCACTATTCCTATATTTCATGAATACTTCTAAACAAGCGGTTTCCACGTGTCCCGATAATCATGCAATTAACTGCTACTTCAAACACTCAACATTCGCCTATAAATACAATAAGGAAACACTATAAGAGAGGGCTAATACTCTCAACTACTTATTCAGTCATTTCTCACAATTATTCACTAACTTAAGCATCGAAGTGACCGCACCAGACTGACCCCGATATCATAAACTTTCTGTTTCTTTGTAAGATAAAAATTCCAATCAAAATCACCTAACAACATAATAGACTGATACAACTACTTAGAGGCTTAAATGAGTCATATGACAGTACTAGAAATCAAATATTATCGATGGATCCATTGCCATCAATTAATAAAGTGTTTTACCTTTTGCAATAGGTTGAGAAGCAATAGGAAGTTTCTTCTATTCTTACCATAGATTTGGATGCATCTGCATATTTGGTTAAAAAAGATGATGGTAACAAACGCTTGAATTTTAGTAAATAAAAAGGAAAATGACAAGGTAATAAATCTTTTTGCAAACACTATAAGAATGAGGGACATTCAATTAAATCATGTTTCCAATTGATAGGATACCTCGAGTGGTATAAAGGAAAGAAAAATTTAAAGGAAAGAACTTTAGAAATGGAACATCGATTTCATTGTGCCATTCATCTACTCGGGAATTGTTCAAAACTCCTTTCAAGAATGTAACTTCAGAGTCCAAAGTTTTGATTGGCAAGGCTATTGTAGACAAAAATCTGATTGAATCTGTATGTCATGAAGTGTTTCGCATGTTGAAAGGGAAAGAAGATAAAGAAACATCATTCTTGGCCAATTTTGTTAAATGTGCATGTATGTCTACAACACTCAAAATCTTTTTGCACCTTTCATAACAATGTTTGTTATGGGTGGTCGATACTAATGCTACAAATCACATAAGTCCATTTTCTTCCAATTTTTATGCCTTATATTCCTTACCTAAACTTGTCTTTGCCAAGCTACTAAATGGATACCAACTATTAGTCTCACATGCAAGGACTGTTAAACTGAACCCGTAACTTATGATTCATGATGTTTTACTTGTACCCCAATTTGCTTATAATCTCTTATCAATTTAAAAGCTAGTCAAAGATTGCAAAGATTGCAATTTGATAGCCATATTTATTAAATCCAAATGTGATTTTCAAGATCAGATGAGTAACAGCTTGATATCAACAGCATAAGCATTCTCTGGCCTTTATGCCCTTCAAGCTAAGGAAGCTGGTAGTACATCTCATTCTAATGTTTCTATTTCTAAGAATAAAGAATTATTATGTCATTCTAGTCTTAATTCTATCATAAGCAATACATTTCTTCAATTTTTACATGCTACATTGGGACGTCTGTCCATCTCAAAACTTTAACACTTATCTTATTGTAAACACTTCAATTTCAAAGATTTCATTTGTGATGTTTGTTATCAAGCTAAGTTACATAAGTTGTCTTTCCCCAAAAGTGTTCATGAGTTAAAATTTGCTTTCCAATTACTTCACATTGATGTTTAGGAACTTTACAGTGTTAAATCTATCTCTGGCACTAAATATTTTTTTATAATAGTTGATGATTGCTCTTGTTCTACATGGACTCATCTTATGCATTGCAAGAGTCAAGTACCTCCTATTCTTAGTCACTTCATTTCTAATGTTAAAAATCAATTTTTTGTTGTGCCAAAGGTTGTGAGGACTGATAATAGGGATGAGTTTATGTCTAATGCATGTAAAAACATGTTCTAGAAGCTAAGTATTATTTATCATTGAACAATAGCATATAATCTTCAATAGAATGGAGTTGTTGAAAGGAATCACAAGCATTTATTGGAGGTTACAAGAACATTGAGGTTTAATGCTAATTTGCTTAAAATCTTTTGGGTAAGTATGTTCTTGCTAGTATTCATTTGATTAACAGGCCTCCCATAGAGATTTTGGATGGAAAACTTCGTATGAAATTTTGTATCATACATAACCAAACTATTACTATTTGCGAGTTATAGGGTGTTTACATTATGCAGGCTATCAACCTTATTCTAGAGATAAGTTTGAGCCTAGGGGGAGTAAAGTGCATTTTGTTGGGCTACACATAAGGAAAACAAAAAGGATATAAGGTTTATGATTTGCTCCAAAAACAACTTTTAGTTTCTAATAGGAATCAACCCCTCAAACCCATTACCTATAGTAGTCTAGCTAAAGGATTATTAGGACTTACCCAATAAGTTCTAGCTTGAGAATCACTCAAGGACAAAGATTCCATCACTAACTCAGGACTATCTCATTTTGTTCGATCCAAGTGCCAAGCTATGGTCATAATCAGGATGGACTCTAAACCAATACACTTGCAAGGCTTGTCTAAGTTGAACTATCCTAACAGCTGACCTAACGAGATCCTCGCCAAACTAACCCCAACCTATACCTACTACTCACATTCTGAGCCAAGTTGTTCAAACATCTAGTCAAAGTCAAGCTGTCTAGCACTCAACTTAGAGAGACTTCAGCCAATGCCCTACGTTCAAGCTCAAACCTGATTGAGATCAGGTCGACTAAGTTTTCTATTCCCTTTCCAACCTCTTCACAATAGATTCCAACTAGTACTGACTTACTAGAAAAATCACTCTTACAACAGCCACCAAACAAAACAACCATTCTATACACCAACCTAAGAGCAATATGTATCCTTTAACACCCGATTCTAGAATATTTCTTTCTTCCATACATTGTATAACATTTGTCTACTTTTCCCTTTTTAGTATGTTTTAAGTATAACATTTGTAACTTATCATTTTTAGTCTTTTCATGTATCTATGTAACCCTAGTAGAGGAGTAGTATATGAACTCCATTTATTGATACACAAACATCATCTCACTCAATCATTATTGAATTACAAAATTTCCTTACAAAGTAATTGTCGTATTCTATCTCTTATTCTTAGCTCTTATCTACCTCTTTTAGCAAGAGTTAATAGCAAGCAACCCTAATACTACATTCATACGTCACATTGAATGTTAAGATTAGGCCAAGTAAAATTAGTTGGTACGTCATATCCAGTTGATAGCTGCTAGATTTGCTAAACCCCTTTATTTTTCCTTTCATTCATATTCATTGTGATTTTTCTCTATGTATACGATCCTTGAAACACATCAGCTTCACTTGTATCAAAGCACGGTTCCATAAGGGAGTATGTAAAGTTGCAATGAAATTCCCTATTTGTATTGCTGTTAGTAGGTTCTATGTTCTTCTATAGCTACTACAGTAGTTTGTATATGTGGTTTGCATGGTTATTGTAAAGTGTTTAAAGCAGATTTTTGAAGTTATGAGCTGTGGAGTAATGGTTTGTAAAGGGTAAGTATGGCACTCATGATACTCTATTTTACTTTGTTTTTCTACTGCTATAGAGCCAGTATGATTTTCTGTGTTACATTGTGTTGTGA
Source organism: Lumnitzera littorea (assembly GCA_024138015.1). NCBI lineage: Eukaryota > Viridiplantae > Streptophyta > Magnoliopsida > Myrtales > Combretaceae > Lumnitzera > Lumnitzera littorea. The sequence continues at coordinate 10,645,261 of JAMXBB010000009.1, read as the reverse complement.
TGAGTACTAAGGTGGTTAAAGTTTGTTAGTGCAATTCTGAGTTGTAATAAGTAACTGAGTTTTTGTTAAGTTGTGTTGTTGAGGTAGTTCTTGTAGAAAACAATAACAAGAGGTATCATATAGTGTCAAATCCTAGTTTTCACGAAGCTATTGGTGACTAAGACAATGCGCTCATATTGGTCGTGGTCAACATGACAATAATACCCTAAGACCGGTCAATGATAAACTTGATAGACCCACTAACCTTGTTGAGAGTCTCATTATAGCTATGCGAAGTAATAGGAAACTACCACAAGGTGTGCCCAATCATAGCCGAGCAGAAAATGTGAAAGAACAAAGATATGGCCATACTAGTTGAGCTAATCGCCCAACATGATTTGGAGGAGTAGTAGAACGACCTGCTCAATGAAAACTTGAGTTGGAGGAAGTTAAGGAAGATGATGAGGAAGTAGATGTAGAGGTCGATGAAGAAGAAGAAGAGGAAAGGGAATACTATGAAGTAAAAGAGTGAGGGCGCCAAGCTCCTCAAGGACTTAACAATGTCAAGGTCAAAATTCTAACCTTTATAAGAAGTGGTAATGCAAATGAGTACTTAGAGTAAGAGGAGAAGGTTGAAAGAAAGTTTGATTGTTATGGTTATGTCAAGGCTGATAAAGTTTGACTTGTCACTCTTGAGTTCTCTGAGTATGCTACCATGTGGTGGAAAAACTTAAATGTGACCAAAGTAGGGATGGACGACGTAGAGATGCACATAAGATGATTTGTTTTTATAGGCAATCACCCGCCTACATAGAGTCCCAAAGTCCATTGCTTCAAATTGAGATACTAAATTTCTAAGCTATTATTGGAAGACTATGTAGAAGAGACTTGGCACTAAGCTTGTGTTCAGTTCAAGTAGCCACCTTCAAACTGATGGCCAAACTAAAGCAATGAATAGGATATTAGGTGCTCTACTTTGAGCTATAGTAAGGAAGAATCTTAAGGATTAGGATATGTGCTTACTGATTATGGAGTTCACCTACAATTAAATTGTCTATAATATTACTAGAAAGTTGGAGGTCGTCTATGGCCTTTACCCAACCATACCATTTGATAGGGATCAAGGACCAATCATACGATCCCGAGCCTGAGGGCTCTCTCAAGTAGTTCGCTAAGTTATCTGAGGTGAGTTAAGCACTAAGGAGCAATTCTTGTCCTAGTCCAATCTACTAAGCAACTTTACTCTCCATGCCATCAAAGGTATTATCAAGGTGACCAACCAACGTATAGAACTAAACCCTCCGCAATGCACTAGTCCAAGCGCCAAACCTAAATATAGCAATCTCCACGGTGCCGAGGCTGAGCCAATAATTGTTAAAAGCCAACCATCTGAGGCCAACCCTAATGTGAGCCAATCCTGAGCTAACCCCAACCTTGCCCCAGTAGTCAGGGTACCGAACTTCCTACGGCGAACATACTTAAACAGAGGCCCACCCCTGCTCAGCTCACTATACTATCAGAATCACAAAGTAAGACGCATGCACGTTGTCTTTTCTAACAACTGTATTGTCTTTTCTGACAAGACGTTCACTGTACACAATTTCATGTTTTCCCTGTAGAGTATTTTCCTTTTTATTTAGCAAACAGGAATTCATTTTTTTGTAATTATCTGTAACATCAAACTTGCCCCTAATAAGGTACTATAAATAGTCACATAATATAACAGTCACAGATAGAAGAATATACTAAACTTTTCACCCTATCTTGAGCTAAGTGTCCTCTTACTTACTCTTGAGCTACTCTTATCTAGCCCATTTGAGCGTAGACTGGTGGCAAGTGACCTTCAGCCATTCTTGTGCATCATATCAAGTGTGAATTGAGCTCGTATGAGGCGTCGGTGCATCATACCCATCGTCAATGCATCGGAACCCCCTACTCACCTTCGACTATAATTTACTTTTCAAGTCATCTTGCGACTTGGACCTATCCTTTTGGTTATGCATAATATTGGGTTCGTGTGTTCATCCACGAGTTCGTATCATCTTGATATAAGAGCTTGGCTACATTCGAAGTTGAATTCTGCTACTATGTTCTTTTGATAGTTCGTTACTGCTCTCGTGTGATAGGGGTTTTACTGTTCACATTGGAGTTTGGTAACTGAGTAATGTTTTGTACCCTGTTTTTTCCTTATTTTCGATACACAAAACAGAGTGTGGTTTAATGTTCGTTAGATTTTTGTTATATAGTAACCATCAATGTCAGACTCAAGTATTCAAGGAACTTTAGGAAATCAAGAAAGTGGTACTCAACATGGCTAAGGGCAAGAAGGAAGCTTCTCACCTTAGTCAGTTGGTGACCGCTTAGATAAGCTTACCGACTTGGTAGCTAGCTAGGTGACTAATATCTAAAAAGACAGACAACGAGGTAGAAATAGCTCCACTAGAGAACAAGATCAGCAGCAGTAAGGCAATGGTCAGTTTAGCCGAGTTAATGCCCCAACTCACACACCCCAAGTTGAAGGAATTATTAAGGATGCTAAACAAAGGCTAGCTTTTAAAGAGATTGAGGAGGAAGCGGAAGGAGATGACAAGGCAGAGGAGTACTACGAGCCTGAGGAAAGAAATGCACGAGCCCCTAGAGTTAAAGGATTAAGGATGCATATTCCAAGTTTCTCTTGTAATAGTGATGCCGAGGACTACCTGGAATAGGTAGATAAGATTGAAAAGCAATTTGAATGCCATGAAGTGCCTGATAATGCAAAAGTTAGACTTACCATGTTGGAGTTCACCAGTTTTGCTACCTTATGGTAGAAGAACTTGCAAGCTACCAAGAAAAGGGAAGGAGAATGAGAGATTAGGAGTTGGGATGATATGAAGAGAGTCATGCGGAGAAGGTTTGTGCTGAGCTATTATCTATGGGATGCCTCCAAGAGACTGTAAGAACTGAAAGAAGGAGGATCGAGTGTAGACGCTTAGGTTAAGGAATTCCAGATGCTTGTGATCCAATGTGAAGTGATAAAGCTCGAAAATCGAACTGTGTCTCAATTCATTAGCGAATTGAAGTATGAGATTAGAGATGTCCTAGAAACGTTGGACGTTAGAACACTTGATGATGCAATTTAAGCCACCTAGAAGATAGAAAGACGCCGAACAGGAAGATTTCAACCTCCATCAACCGTCCTAGCAGTAACCAACCTGTTCCAAGCAAACCTGTGTGAACGGAACCAAGCAAGGCCAATGAGACCCGACCTACTCAGATTACCAAAGCCAAGGAGAAGGAATCCCTGAGGAAGTTTGAGAAAGGCTAAAGTTTAGGGAGGAAGATGAATGAGATCAAATGTTTCAAATGTTAAAGATTTGGACACATGGTCGCTCAGTACCTGAACAGGCAAAAAATGGTGATCAAAGGCAAAGTGCCGACTGTTAAGGTCAACAATACTGATGAAAAAGTAAAGGAGATGAAAGAGGATAGAAAAACCGAGCTATCTTATGAAGAGGTCATCTACAGCAAGGAAGGGAACTTCATACCAACTACTCTAGTGTTGAAGAGGACAATGAGTGTCGATCCCGTACCTAAAGATGAGCATCTCTTCCATATTAGGTGTAAGGTGAACGAATCATTATGCACGCTGATCATTGATGATGGGAGCTGTACTAATGCAGCCTCTGCATTTATGGTCCAACAGCTGAAATTGCCGACCATGCCCCACTCGAAACCTTATAAGCTTTATTGGCTCGGTGATATAGGAGCTCTATAAGTGAACAAACGGGTGTCTATACCGATTTATATTGGCAAGTATTGAGATGAAGTGTTTTGTGATGTGCTAGCCATGAATGCGTCCCGCCTTCTACTTAGATGACCATGGATGTTTAACTAAGTAGTTATATATGACGATAAGAGAAACACGTGTTCTGTAGAGCATAAAGGAAGAAGGTTGAAATTGAGTCTCATAACTGCCGAGCAAGTAAAAGTCATGCAATCCTAACTTAGCCAAACCTTGAAGAAGAAGGCTTTGGTATTGACTCCAGTCGAGCTGAAAAGAGAAATGGAGCTGGAGGGACCGACCTATCTGCTTGTCAGGAGGCTTCTAGAGATAAGATTCGGGGAAGAAAAGCTACCAACTGAAGTAAAGACCATACAGGAGGAATTTGCTAATCTGTTTCCGAAAGAGCTACCGAACAGCTTACCCCCAATCAGAGGTATCGAACATGCAATTGACTTGCAGCCAAGAGCCGCACTGCCAAACAAGCCTACCTATAGGCTGAACCTCGAATAGGCTACTGAACTGCAAAGGCAAGTAGACAACCTTATGGAAAAAGGGTATGTACGTGAGTCCCTTAGCCCTTATGTCGTTTTAGCCTTATTAGTGCCGAAGAAAGATAGGTCTTGGAGGATGTGTGTGGATAGCCAAGCGATCAATTGAATCACCATCAAGTACAAGTATCCTATACCCAGGCTTGATAACATACTAGACGAATTAAGCAAAGTAAGAGTGTTCTCCAAGATCGACCTTAAATCTGGATACCATCAAATTTGAATGCGCGAAGTCGATGAGTGAAAGACCACCTTTAAGACACGACATGGTTTATATGAATGGCTTGTAATGCCATTTAGACTGTCCAATGTGCCCAGTACATTCATGCGACTTATGAATCATGTGCTCCAAGAATTACTGTGAAGGTTTGTTGTAGTGTACTTTGATGACATTCTGATCTACAGTCCCGACCTAGAGACTTACTGAGAGCATCTCTGACAAGTACTTGCAAAACTTCGAGCTAAACAGCTCTACGCCAATCTGAAGAAGTACAGTTTTTACCAATCCGAGGTGATCTTCTTAGGATTTTTTGTGAGCAAAGGTAGCATCCAAGTTGATGAAAAAAAGATAAGAGCGATCATAGAATGGCCTAAGCCAACCTATTCTGCCGATGTGAGAAGTTTTCATGGCTTGACGTCATTCTATCGCCGATTCATAAAGAATTTTAGTACGATTGTGGCCTCACTTACTGAACTCTAAAAAAAAACATGTTGAATTCAAATGGGGTGAGAAAAAGAGGAGGAGTTTTGAGGATGTGAATGAGAACCTAACTATAACCCCCTATCTTAGCTCTACTAAGCTTTGACAAGGTATTTGAAGTAAAGTGTAATGCGTCCGAACTAAGCATAAGTGCTATGCTAATGCAAGAAGGCCAAGCTATTACTTACTACAACGAGAAACTTTGAGGACCAACATTAACTATTTCGTCTACGATAAGAAATTATACTCCTTAATCCAAGCCCTAACAGTATGGTAACACTATCTGCTACCCAAGGAATTTGTGATCTACATCGATCATGAATCCTTAAGATATCTAACGAGCTAATCGAAGTTGTCCGGAGACAAGCCAAGTAGGTTAAGTTCATATAGGGTTTTTCTTATGTCGTAAAATAAAAGAACGAAAAGAACAATGTAATGGCCGACACCCTATCTAGACGACATACCCTCCTGATCGAGTTACAAATAAAGCTACTTAGTTTTTCAACCATAAAAAATTTGTATGCTGAGGGCCTACACTTTAGTCCTATCTACACCCATTGTGAGGAAGGACGGACGTTGGATAACTATCACAGGGAGGACAGATACTTATTCAAGAAGAGAAAGCTATGTATCCTGACTTGTTTTACATGAGAACTACTAATGCGCGAGGCACATGGAAGGGGATTGACAGGACACTTTAGCCAACGCTAAACTTATGAGGTATTATCCTCCAAATTCTTTTGGCCAAGGATGAAGAGAGATGTCCAATCCATGTTGGAAAAATGTGCAACTTGCTAAAAAGCGAAGAGTCAAGCCGAGCAAGAACACTACCAACCCTTACCAATCCCAACCAAACCATGGTCTGAACTGAGTATGGACTTCATGTTAGGATTGCTGAGGACACCCCGAAGGAAGGACTCCATCATGGTAGTTGTGGATCGATTTAACAAGATGGCACATTTCGTGCCCTATTGCAAAACTAACTACGCTTCGACTATTTCTTTTCTTTCCTTGCAGGAAGTAATCAAGCTACATGGAATTTCCACGACCATTGTTTCAAACCAAGACCCCAAGTTCATGAGCCACTTTTAGAGGACATTGTAAAGGTGAATGGGAACCAAGCTACTGTACAGCACGTCCTGCCACCCAAAGACCGATGGACAAACCGAAATTGTCAACAGAACAGTAGGAACTTTGCTACAGGTTACTGTCGGACGAAACATGGCCAATTAGGATCTGTGCCTACCAATCATTAAGTTTGCATACAACGAAACTGCCCATAGTGTCACAAGCATGTCCCTATTCAAGGTTGTCTATAGGTTTAACCCTGAGATGGCATTAGACCAAGCGCCTCAGCCAATGCTTGATGATGACCGACCAACCGTTGAAAGAGTTGAGGCCATCAAAGCCATGCACCAAAAGGTTGTAAAGCAACTAGGTTGAGCTAACATTAAGCTTAAGAAGCAAAGCCGAAGATGAAGGAAGAGAGAATTTCAACTAGGCAATTTGGTCTAGATACACCTTAGCAAGAAACGTTTCCCAAACTTGAGAAAGAGTAAGTTATCTCCTAAGGCCAACGAACCTTTCAAAGTGCTTGAAAAGATCAACCCTAATGCCTATAGGATTGAATTACCCGAAGGATATGAGGTCTCAAACTCCTTCAACAATGCCGACCTCCAACCCTACACTCCCGAGGACAGGCAACCTGAAGCTAAGCCAAATTTGATCCCAAATCTCAAACAACCTGGATGAGGTAACAGGGATCAAGGGCCGATCACACACTTCCGAGTCCGAGGGCTCTCTCAAGTGGTTCGTCGAGCTGTTCAAGGTGAGTTAAGCGCCGAAGAGCAATACTTGTCCCAGTCCGATTTGCTAAGCTACTTCGCTTTCCATGCCATCCAAGGTATTGCCGAGGTGACCAACCAACATACGGAACCGAACCCTCCGCAATGCACTAGTCCAAGCGCCAAACCTAAATACAGCAATCTCTACGGTGTCAAGGCTAAGCCAACAATTGTCAGGAGCCGGCAATCTAAGGCCGACCTGAATGTGACCCATTCTTGAGCTAACCTTAGCCTTACCCCAGCAATCAGGGTACCAAACTTCCTACGCCGAACATATCTGAATAGAGGCCCACCCCTACTCAGCTCACTATATTGTCAGAATCACAGAGTAAAATACACACGCGTTATCTTTTCTAACAACCATTCTATCCTTTCTAACAGGTCATTCACTGCACACGATTTCGTGTTTTTCTTATAGAGTATTTTCCTTTTTATTTAGCAAATAGGAATTCATTTTTTTGTAATTATCTGTAACGTCAGACTTTCCCTAACAAGGTACTATAAATAATCACATAATGTAACAGCTACAGAAAGAAGAATATATTGAACTTTTTCCCTATCTTAAGCTAAGTATCCTCTTACTTACTCTTGAGCTACACTTATCTAGCTCATTTAAGCGTAGACTAGTGACGAGTGACCTCCAACCATACTTATGCGTCATATCAATTGTAACCTAAGCTCGTGTGAGGCGTTGGTGCATCATACCCATCGTCGGTGTACGGGAACCCCCTACTCACCTTGAACTATCATTTACTTTTTAAGCCATCTTACAGCTTGGACCCATCCTTTTGGTTACGCGTGATATTGGGTTCATGTGTTCATCTATGAGTTCGTATCACCATTAGATATGATCGGTACCTACATAACTCCTAAAGAAAGCTAGTTTGGAGTTAACCAAGCCTAGAAACTACACTAATTGCACCAACAAATGACCAAGAAAATTGCCAAGTTCAATAAATGGTAGCGTAAGATCAATCGCTAAGGCCGCCAAGCTGTTTCTTTCAATCCAAGAGACCTAGTCTAGATTCACCTCAACCGAGGGAGATTTCCCCATCTTAGGAAAAGAAAATTATCACTCGAATTAATGGTCCATTCAAGATTCTAAAGAAGATCGATCACAGTACCTACCAAATCAAGCTACTTGAGGATATGATGCCTCTCCCACATTCAACGTATTCAACCTAATTCCTTACCATCCAAAAGAAACAGGCCCAACTAGAGAAGACCCATGGATTTGAGACCAAATCTCTCTGACCCCTAAGAAGATAATAAGAATCAACCCCTAAAACTTATCACACGCAGCTGAATTAGAGGATTATTAGGATTTACTGAATAAGTGCTAGCTTAAGAATCACTCAAGGACAAGGATTCCATCGTTAACTAAGGACTATCTCATTTCAATCCGTGTGCCAAGCAATGGTCATGATCAAGATAGACTTCAAACTAACACACTTGCAAAGCTTGTCAACTATCATGGCAACTAACCTGACGAGATCCCTAACAAGTTAACACTAACCTATACCAACCAATCTCATTCCAAGACGAGCTATCCAAGTATCCAGTCAAAGTCGAGCTGTCTAGATCAAGTCTGAGCTTAGACCCGACCTAGATCAAGTCTATTAAGTTTTCTATTCACTTTCTAACCTATTCACAGCAAATTCCAACTAGTACCAACCTACTAGAAACATCACTCTCGCAGCAGCAATTGAACACAACAACTAATCTTCACACCAACTAAAGAGCAACACATGTCCTCTAACACCCAATTCTAGAATATTCATTTCTTCCAACATTGTAGAGTATTTTTTTGTTTTGCCCTTTTTAGTTTGTTTTAGGTATTACATTTGTAACTTATCCTTTTTAGTTTTTTCATGTATCCATGTAACCTTAGTGGGGGAGTAGTATATAAACCCCATTTATCTGTACGCAAACATCATCTCAATGACTCATTATTGAATTGCAAAATTTCCTTATAGGGTAACCTTCATGTTATGTTATCTCTTTTATCCTTAGCTCTTATCTAGGTTATTTAGCAAGACTTAGTAGCGAGTAACCTTAATACTACATCATGTGTCATATCAAGTTTTAGGATTAAGCTGAGTAAGATCATTTAGTGCATCATATCCAAATGTTAGCTACTTGTATTTGCTAAACCCCTTTATTTTTTCCTTCGTTCCTATTCGTTATGGTGTTTCTCCATTTGTATGACCTCGGAGATACATCAGCTTCTCAAGATGTTATCTTCTGTGAAGATATGTTTTCTTTTCAACCTTTGACCATGTCTAAATGTACTTCTTCTAAGTTTTTATCCAAATCACATGTCTTGTTTAAGTCAACTATTCCTCCTAGACAATCTTTTCTTAAACAGGTACAATTCTCTAATGATTAGTCTTCTGCTAATCATTCATTGCAAGCTCCTATTACTTCTTTCGTCCCTAATCATTCTGATTATCACTTAAATAGAAAGAAGTCTTTAAGGCACTCTACTAAAATTAGGAGGCCTCTTGCTAGCTTGATGATTTTGTTCTTGATATTAATTCTTCTATTATTGCTGTTACTCCTTCTTGCACACCTGCTGTTGGCATTGATCAGCATATTGTTTCCCCTTCCCCTCCTTGTCTTTATCCTTTAATTGACAAGCATTCTTTTATCCATCTACCTATGGATTACATTGTTTCTCTAGCTAACATTTTGACCACTAAAGAACCACATAGTTATAAGCAGGTAGCTAAACACAAAGATTAGGTAGAAGCAATGAGAAAGGAACTTAATGCTTTAAAATGCAATAAAACTTAGGAATTAACTTCTTTGCCTAAAGGCAAGAGAGCAATTGGTTGCAAATGGGATTATAAAGTAAAGTATAGGTCAAATAAGACTAGTAAAGGGTTTAAAGCTCAACTAGTAGCTAAGAGCTTTACACAAAAAGAGGGAGAGGATTATCGTAAGACTTTCTCTCTAGTTGCAAAATTAGATAATGTTAGGATTTTTATTGCTGTTGCCACGACTTACGGGTAGCCTATGCACCAAATAGATGCAAATAATGCATTTTTACATGGGTATATTTTACTGAGGACGTATATATGTATCTTCCAGAAGGTCATGATAAAGCATTGCCAAATCAAGTATGCAAACTTAAAGAATCTCTGTATAGGTTAAAGCGAGCTAATAGGCAATGGAAATTAGAAATTTTCAAGTTTCTAATGCATCGTAGTTTTATTCAATCCAAGCATGAGTACTCTCTTTTTACTTATCACAGTTCTGTTAGGTTTGTTGTTATACTCCTCTATGTGGATGACATGCTAGTCGCAGGCTCTAGTCAGGCTTGTATTTCTGTTATTAAGCACAAACTTGATCAAGCCTTTACTATTAAGAATTTAGGGTATGCTCGATTTTTTCTTGGCATTAAGTTATGTTCTATTGGTAAGGGGATTTACATTAATCAAAGGAAATTCATCTTGGACTTGTTGAATGATGTAGGGAAGTCTGTTGTAAGCCCATGAAAGTACCTATGCAACCAAGTTTGAAATTTGACAATAGCTCAAGTGAATTTTTCCAAGACCTAACTCTATACAAGAGGTTAATTGGCCACTTACTTTATGTCAAAATGACCCGACCAAACAATCTTTCTCAATGCATTATCTTAGCCAATTTGTCTTGTCTCTAAAGGTACCACATTATCACACTCTACTACATTCATTGAGATATCTCAAGGGTACTGTCAATCAAAGCTTATTTTATCCCTCTCACAATGATCTTTCATTAAATGTTTTCTCTTATCCTAATTAGGGTTCCTGTACATTGGATAGGAAATCTCTTAATGGCTATTATATCCTTCTTGGTAACACTCTTGTGTCTTGGAAACTAAAAAGTAAGTTACAATTTCTACATCCACAATCGAATCTAAGTACAAAAGCCTAGCTTTTGCTACAAAGGAAGCAGTGTGGGTGTCCTATATTCTATGGGATCTTGTTATTCCTATTCATCATCTTATCCCTTTTCATTATGATAATAAGTCCACTATTTTAATGGAAACGAATCCTTGCTTGCATGGTCACACAAAACATATAAACATTGATGTGTACTCTGTTAGAAATCTTGTTCAATCTAAGTTCCTTCATCTTGTTCATATTTCTTCTATAGCACAACTTGCCATTCTCTTAACTAAGGCTATTCATGAGCGACAACTCCATAATTTTTTCTCCAAGTTATCCTTTCTCTTTGGTCCAACTTGAGGGGGGCTATGAGCATATATAGAGTATATTTACATTGATGTGTTACACGATTAGAGTGTATAGTTTTCATTGTATTATTAGTTAGTTAGTTAAAATGTAAACTGTATATAAACACTTTGTACAGCTTCTATTAAATGAGTGCAATCATTTTTTACAATCCAAAGCTATTCTCTGCTATAGCATTAGAGTTATCTTTGTCTACTCTTTCATGGCTTCCATAATGTTCGACAACAGAGTCTTCAACTCTTCACAAAAACTTCTATGCTAAAGCAGGGATGTGAAGGACTGATTTACTCAACATTTACTCGAGTTCAATTCAAGAATGGTCAAGTAAAGTTTGAGTTTGAGTTTGAGTTTAAGCTATTCAAGTAGTTAACTGAATCAAGTTTAAATTTCATAATTTTTAGCTCAAATATTTTCACGAGCTTGCATAACCAAGCTTAAGTCCATAAGTATTAGTCAACTTTGAGTCAAGTGTAAATATCAATATTATTATAACTAAAAAAATATATTTTAGATTCAAGTAAGAGCTAAGTATTATATCATCTCGATTCAACTCATTTATAACCCTATACTTACTTGCTCAGGATATATGATTAGAAATTATGATGCTATTTTTGTAAGTCTATAAACCTTGCCTAATGGATAAAAGCAATATATAATGGATTTTTATTAGTATTAAAATGTAGAAATATAGACAAACATACATACCATTCAAAGCTAAGCAAAATATTAAATGCTTAAGGTTTGTTTGGCTTGTGTTTTTTTTTAAAAAAAAATATTTTACGAATTTGTGTTATTCTAAAATATAATATTTGGAAAACTAGTTCATCCTTATTGGTTTCAAACCTCGAGTTTAGATGATTTTGTTTGGTACTATATTGTAACTAAGTTTAGCTCAATTGTAAATAAATCGACGGATCTACGAGCTTTGAGATATATCAATAAAAAATAGATTAACCAAATAGACTTTCAATTGCACAAGCTAAATTGACCTAAACTTAATTTTTGAGGTCATATTATACCTTTGGTAATACAAACAAATTTCACTTCATTTTTTGGCCCCTCAAAGATTCATTGGTGAATCAATGGTATAATTTTATAATTTTACTTCTTTATATTCATTTGGAACAATCAAACTACAATAAGAAACGATAATAATGATCACGCTTTTTTCAAAATAAAATGTTGTCTTGCTATGTGTCGTCTAAGGACCGGTTGTTGAGTTACTATATAGCTCTCTTGATGTCACCTATGCTTACATGGAAAGTTGTGGGCTCGAAAAAGCGGCTCCATTTTCATCATTCTTCTCAATCTTTCATTTTGAGTTGTGGGAATAAAAAAAACATATCTTGAATTGAACCCTTAGATCACTATGGCCCATTACTCATTATATCAAGTAATTCATTGCAATGTCAAAACTACTAATGGACAGCAAACAACTATCGAGAGCTCCTAGCAGTCCTAAGATCATGAATGCCATTGGACCAAGTGGTTTCATTCATCATTTGGAGTTGCTACATTACCCTGCACCTTTGACTTTTTGCTAATCTTAGTTATGGAGATGAAGTTAAGGCTCAATTAAATAAAGCTGAGAAGTCTAGTGCTTAACACAGGAATTTTTATGATCCCATTAACAAGATTGTTGAATCCATTGAATCATTAAAATGGCTATAAGAGTTAATGTAATAAGGATCAATGTTGTCAGGTTCGATTCGATTAGTTGATTTGAACATATGAGAAGATTAAAAATTAAAAAGATAGAATCGAATTCAACTGTAGTTTAACTGAGATTAGACCGTACCGGTTTTATAACTAGATCAAGTCGAACTTGATTAAATCATAAGAGTTAATTCGGATTTGACAACAGTAATAAGGATTTCTATAGTTAAATAATGGACCAGACCGGACCGGACCATGCTATCGACAAGGTTATAGAATAACCCTTTTAATGCCAAGATGTTCTAGTTAGCACGCACAAGTCCCTTTTTCTAGAGTTCAAGGTGGAAAGTTAGCTTATGATTTTGTTTCACATGCTAGGTGGTATCCCTCTAGTAACTTTGTCATTCTTTATATTTTCCAAGTAATCAGAGCAATGGTCACTCAAGAAACAACCAATCAATTAGGTCATTACTTCTTGTTGTCAGATACTGTGTGTATGGAATATACATATTATTAGCTAGTTAGCACCACATCCGACATGAAGTGCACACAAAAAAAAAAAAAAAAAATGCAATAAATGCCGCTTGGCACACATAGCATTTGAAATTTGAGACCGTAAGTGCTTTGTGTAATTAGATTTTGTTTTTCTACGCGTCCTCGTATTGGTATGAAAGTATTTACAGTTTGACAGGAAATTGTGGAAACTTACATTGATTTGAAAAATATCGGTTGTTAAAAGATATACGGTATATGTCTTTAACAACTAATACAGAAATAAAATCTCGTACAAATTCAATTTTTTGATTTATTGCCTTGAAAGGTTAAAAACTTTATAAAGGAATAGTTCATATGTAGAGATTAATCTACATTATGCATGCTACTCTGACTCCTTACAGTAAACTTAGATAAATAAGAGAATAGAATCATACTGGCATTTATATAGAACCCACTACAATTCATAGTATCACGATATAATATGTGTTGAACGTAGGAACAAATATAATATTTAAAAATTGTTTTGCGTATCAATTCTGTGTCTGACTATAAAAATTGTTTGATCAACCAAACAAGGTGATGAGAGAGTGATCAGAGAGGGAAAAAAAAAAAGAAAAAAAGATTTTATAATTACTTATTAGCCTTATAGTGGGAAGTAGAGTTTTCTTATTTTCAAGGAAAAAAAACAAAATGAAACTGATGAAAAGAGATAATGCTAAATTTACTTTTATAGGAACAGATATCCTTTTTTCTTTCTGTTTTGTCTTTTTTTTAAGAAACAATTATCCTATAGTAACTATCATAATGAGGGAAGTAAATAAAATTGCTCGCATACTGTTGAAGTCAATTGAATATTTATTCGAATACGATTCATTTAGTTAGTAGAAATAAACTCAGGTTTAAATTATTTGAATAATTTATTGAGACTAATTTTCAACTTCAAATTTATTAATATTAACAAGCTGGCAAAAGTACGCTAACTACTTGAGTCAGAGAGTTTAGGTGTAGATAGATTTTGTGCCAAGGTTGAACATTACTAAAATTTCAATCAAAAAGGATATAATTATTTTATATGACGCTCTTAATCAACTCAGAATAATAAATTTCATATCTCAATACTTTGTCATGTCAACCATCAATGAAATTTGTTAAAATAAAATATTTGCGTAAATAACATATGTCCAAGGTTTGTTGTATGATGGGCATGCCGCATGCGTCGTATATTTTATATTTATGTGAACAGAACGATACAACTTTGAGAGAGCAACTGCATGTAGGATGAGTTAGAAAGAACCCAAGGAGAAGGAAAGAGATAATCTCGAGAGACTTGCATACTTGTGTGTTACAGTTGAAGAAGTTTACGTGTTTCAACTCGATCATTCTTGATCTTCCACTCTAGAGTCTTAGAACTCTAAATTATAAACCTTGATTTCGTAATACTTGATAACCGAATGAATTCCCAAGGATGGAAAACTGGGTAGTAATTATAGTATAGGATTTGTGTACTGATCTTGTTAGAGGGATTATATTGGGTGGATTAATATACATACGATTTAGTATAATTAATTAAAGAATCAAAAGTTAGTAAGTCAACTAGAATAGGTTATAGATAAATGGTTTAAATAGTTTATTAGTGCATGCAGTTTTGTTATTAAATGATATCAATAAACATAAATTTTTTTCAAGAAGTCTCTCCATACTTATTCAACACTTATTAAAATATATAATACATTAATACTATTAAAACCTTTTTTGGATTGATAATGATGAGTGCTGCTTAATTATTTATTATATTAATATATGTACATGGGTTCAAGTTGATACACAAGCAAAGCACAACATATCAAATGATACATTGGCCTATATATCCTATTACCATTTAGGGTTTCATGAAGTGTACGGAAGTAGACCTGCCAGAATCCAACACGAGCGGCTATAATTACGTGAGTTTTGCATGGGTGCACGCGCAGAAGCAGCAAATGCCCACTTCCTTGCCTAGGACCCCACCCACTGCCCACCTTAGTAGCCAGTAGCCAGTAGCCAGTAGCCACCGACTTACGTATGGCATTGCCCAGACCACACCAACCAAACCACATTTCTTAAGTCACTCTTAGCACCACGTGCACCCATACTCCCACTCTCTCAGCACCATCTGTTGGTGTATTTGATATAGTTTTCGGAATGTTCATGACATTTGGTACAATTGAAATCTCGTTGCTATCTGATGTTGTCTCGGTTGTTGCAAGAGCTAATGGATTGTATAATGAAAGACAAAGGTCATGACCGGTCAGGAATCACGAGTGATGATGGTGAGTGACTAAAGTAAAATGCTGATGGAGAGTGAGAATTTAAAAACGGAAAAACTTTCGTTTGATACTGACAAATTACAATATATATATATATATAAATTTAGATAAAAAATTAATGTAGATATAAGATTATGGTATGTTCATCGTAAAGTAAGAGTGCAATTTTTATACTTGGAATTGAATAAATGATCCATCTTGACTATTCTTTTATATACAATTGTAAAGAATATAAGAGAAAACTACTCTCTTACTAACAAGAAAATTAAAGTTCCGTTAAAACTGTTTAATGAGTTAAATATTCATGTCAAATAAGAATAGAGAATTCTCATTACACAATAAAGTAAATAGTCGTACTCTTACCCATCATGGGTCATTTAGATTAAAAGTTCAATTGAAATGTCCATATTGATCAAGTGTTATGATCAAATAATAATTTTATGATTGATTTATTAATAATTCAAAAGGATATATTGTAAATAATTAATTAATACTGATCTACATCTATGATAATAGGAATCAATGATGGTGTTGCCAATAAGTGCCCTCCAACGCTCAAGTTAGTAGGGAAAATAATTTCAGTTCGAGAGAGTTTAAGAAATAATAGCTTAAAAGAATTCTTAGAAGATCCAAAATCCCCTTACCTAGTACTTTCCTTCTTATATATAGGTTAAGGAGACTAACCTATTCAAACACATGATGCAAGAGAATTGGTGGGGACAAAATTCAAGAGAGTAACGTTGTTAGTACAAGAAAGGACTTCTACCCTTCCACTAGTTGATAGAAGTTTAGGGTATAAGCTTGTCACATCAGTGAAGGCAATCGCCATAGCCTAACAACTAGTCTGTAGATCATGCATGAGGAGATCGTTCAACATTTAATGAGGTAAGAGAAAGAGAAGAAGAGAATAGCGAGCTCATCCTCCTCATGGAGGCGTGCCTTCCCAACGTCATTCCAATGTGGAGGCACGCTCTTCCTGGGTAATCAGATAGTGAAATGCTGATTTCTTGACTAGGAGTTCTCCAAATGCTTAGGGCTCATCCTGCAAACGCTCAAAGGTATAATTGTCTAGAATTAAGGGACTTCGAAAGTTGTATGGTGCTCGCGGGTGTCTAAAGAGCTCGATGGGTGGTGCCAAATGTCTTAATGAGCTATTCAACATACTTGGGAAGAGAAAACACCTAGTGGGGGGAGAAGGGGCCCTAACTAGGCTCTGTTGAGCTTTAGCAATAGGCTTAAGCCTTCGAAGCTTTAGGCCAAAAAGTGACTGTCAACACACATAATCAAATAATCTAACATCAGATGCTATTGTTGGCCATTGATGGTATGATTCAACTATCATCATTAGATGCTATTAAAAGTCACTAATAAGACTAACTTCTTAAGATGACTCCAAGGCTAAATTATAATAAATTTCAAAGTAAGGAAAAGTTTGGAATTTTCTTGACATTTATTACAATAAGAATTTTCAAGTTTCACAAATATTATTGGGATGATATTAGGTGCAAGTCACCATAAGGTAACTTAAAAATAAGTTACAAAGTATGTTCACGTTTTGATAATACTACCAAAATGTACATTGCTATCAAAAAGTTTAAAAAAGTTTGTAGGGATAATGCACTGTTTGAAAGTATGCAGTGTTACCATAAGTGTGAAAAATAAAACACGTCAACTTTTTTGTATGACTTATTTTTAAGTCGTCTTACAGCGACTTATTTTTAAAAACACCCATATCATTGTGGTTATTTCAACAAGTTACGAACGATAATGGTTTGTACAATAAAAGGCGATGGTAATGACCTATCACAGGTGGTGATGATCAACAACCACTGAAAAATGCCAACGGAGAATGAGGATTTAAAAATGGAAAATACCTCCGTTCCAATTGTTATTTTCCACATTTGGTGAAACACTATCACTGTCCATCGACTTCTCCTTTTACCTCTACCACTAAAAGTCACTAATAACAATAATAAATATCAAAGAAAAAGAAAGCTGCGAAAATATTTTCGCCAAACAAAGACACCCTAATATTTACACCATCTTGTTGAATAATGAGGTAATTTGACGAACTCAGCCGTTAAATGAAGTAAGTGTGAACTTGTTTGACATTATTGATAGAGTAATTGGAGTTCAGAGCCCTAATTGATCAGTAAATAGAGGTCTATGTTGATTAAATAATCAGGATTCAGAGGAGAACATCGCTTTAAGTACTAATATTTTAGAAAATTTGGTGGTTTATGAAATGGAACGTTGCTCACATAACGTTTGAAATTACACTACTCCTACTTGTAAAGCAAGAAAGAAAGAGAAATTTGAAGAAAAAGAATAGTTAGGATAATTCGATTTGCCCTTTCTTTAGCACTTTCCTTCCCCCTTTACTCGAGTTTTAACTCAACTTAAAATTTAGCTAAAATGAGTTTACTCAAGTTGAGTTGGATATTGATATTATTCTAATCAGAAAAAAAAAAAAAGATAAGATTATTTTAAATCAAGTCCAAATGGATTTAATCATATTAAGCTTGAGTCAAAATTATAAGCACCATCAATTTATGAAACTTTGAATTAAGCTGAGCTTAGTGCGAATATTGTATTGCCTTGATTTGGACTCATTTACACCTCTACCTACAGTAATTCGCTGTTGCTAATATTCAAAATTCCAACATTCTTTACACATTTGTGAGGCATTATTACTTCCAAACTTCCGCAACTTGAATTACCTTATCATCCTATTGCATCTATGAGGACATTTGACTATTCCTTTCTTTTCTTTTCTTTTCTTATCTTTTCTGGTATAGAACCAAGGCCATGTTTTTGGATTGAGATTGAGAACTCTATTTGAACTTATAAATCAGAACTCATAAATTTGCATGTTAAATGTTTATGTTAAGTTTAAAATTGTTAAGTATAGCATGCACCAGTTAATCAATGTTTTATGGAACCTTCACTCTCTCTTACTAGTAACATATTAGCTATTACTTTGTTTAATTGAATTTAGATGCAAAAACGCTATATCATAACACAAAGCAATCATATCATGCACTTATAGATATGTTGCTAGAGAGAGAGAGAGAGAGAGAGAGCCACTCCCACACTCTGGAGTTTGCAACCCACCCACCCACCAAGCAACATACCCCACTCTAGAGTTCACATGCTTGGAATCACTCATAATCTTTAAGCAAAACATTTTGCTTGGGCAGATGCAAATCCATGCAACCAACAACCTCTTTTTGTTATACGTTATTCCTTGTTTGCTGAATGTCTGCTTCACTATATCAAATAAGGGAAAAATTACATTACAATATAATAGGTATATAACAGATAAGCAACAAATACTATATAATTATTATATTATTCAGTTTACATAAGAGTCACATAAAGAACAAGAATGTGATATGTATATTATACCCCCTTCAACACCCTAGAAATACAATAATTCTATAGAAGTCCTGACCACTACATGTGTAACTGCTCCTAGCACAGCTTATTCGTTGTGGATCGACTTGGCCTTTGATCGAAGTTTTGATTAAGGAGCAATTTCAATAAATTGAATCTCAAGCTTTTTATGGAATTCAATAATAGCAAAAGGAATTTGAGGGTTCTTGTGTTTAGATAATAACGAAAAGGAAAAGATATAGATGAAATCCGTATCTCATATTACACATGGATATTGAAGTCAAACTAGTTTATAATTGAATTATAGATGATATGACAAATGATATGTGAAGCTATCATGTACTTTAAAAGAAATCCAATATAACTCGAGATGTAATCAATAAGGTTCACCACCACGATTTAAAACAGATCAATAAGAACTTGGTATAAATGAAGAGAGATAGAAAATCTCAATATCAAATAAAAGATCTCTCAAAAAAAATAATATAAAATCAATAACTAAATTGTATCTAATTAACTATATAAATTAAAAGGGAATAAAATAAATAATGAATGATCCGAACAAATAAAATAGATCATAGTCGAGCGGAGGAATCATAACGAAATTTGGATACCGACTGACATGGAAGCATTTAATGTACTGCTTTCAACTTTTTAACATCACTGGGCAAACAACTTAAGCCACATTTGTCACACTTTGTATTTGGAAAGTAAGTCTCCGCCTACACAAATAAATGCCCCTTGTATGACCCCACCCTAATGCTGTTTGCAATTAAACCGATCAATCGCTCAATCGACCTTACTTCCTGTCTTCTTTTGGCAGTCCTTTTGGGTGACCTCGACTTAATCGTTGCCTATTTCACCCCTTCATGATTCTAGAGCTAAGAACCCTCTCTAAAATCCACATCATTGTTGCTCTCCACTCCACCCTCCCCGGCGCATCTACCACCAAAACCCCACCAGCTCTCCCTCTGCCCTTCCCACCCGCTCCCTCCTCTTTCCCCCTCCTTCCTTCTCCCTCTCTATCAACGCAACGTGAGCCAGGATCAACGAACATGAGCCAAGTATGGACCCAGGTGCATAGCTCGTGTCTTTGCTCAACCGAACCTAGGAGCCAAGTTTTGACGATGCGAACCACTAGAGTTGAGTTGCTATCAGACTCGATTTGAAGGATGCAAAGCAAGTCGATCACGAGTGCACGTGCAAACCAATTTGGGCGCCTCATGCGTCGTGGTTCAAGTATGAACCCAGGTGCCAAGGTCCGAACACTAGTTTAGATGAATCCTGCGTTCTGCATTTGATTTGGGCTCAAGGATCGGTCTTGGTTTGGGGAGTCGCTCATAATTGGATGATTACTCGTCCGGAAATTAGTTGTGGTCCTCGAATGATTGACCTTATTTTGGTAAGAATCAAGTGGCGGAATCACAGTGGTATCTCCAGGATACAGTTAATAGTAAATAGCTATTTACAAATTTACGAGTACTCCATTCGATATTGAAGATGATAATCTTTATCTTAGAACCAAACGATATAAAAGTAAAACGATATGCACCAAGTCATTAACGGACACTACTAATAAGCTTACAGCGCCTTCATTTTAATTATTTTCTGAAAATATTGAGGCTTATATGGGATGAGACCGGAATGCAAGCTCATTGCACGTAAGGGTTCATACAAGCATTAAACCTACATCATAAATAGTAACATCTACGTACAGGTTTCCTTTTGCCCTTCAGTGCACTACCACAGAGACCGCTAAATAACTCATAGAAGCAGAAGTATACCAAATCTTCGCTGGGAAGCTATACTATATTCGAAGAGTGACCGCACTGGAGAGGCTGCCGAGTAAATCATTTCCACCATAACGCAACCTAAAATATACGCAAACAGGAAAACAACCTATATATTTTGGAGAAGCTAGAAATAAAACTGTGATTATGATAAGATTAGGATCATGATTTTTGCAGGTACATAGGTCTGTACAAAAAAAAAAATGGACCCAGGAGTTAACCCATTTGCAAATTTACGAGCAAAGGCCAGGGAACCAACCTGCTCTGCATCCGGAAAAAACCCTTTGATTCCATAGATATATTACCACCCTTGCACTTCAGCAAGCCAAGACAAAGGAGAAGATGGACCAAACACAGCGAGGTGGACCAAAGGAAGCATTTATGCATTGTAAAAATCTTCATCTGGGTAACTTATCATTCCTTTTAAAAGTTGCCCGTCCAATTAATATGGCCTAATTGTGGTTGCTGATATGCACCAACCTGAGTTCCTGGAGCTGCAGCAGCCATCCCTACTCCAACATTGCCCCCAATGGAAGGACTTATATGGTGCGGATTAGCAATTGCAGCTGCCTGGGGAGGAGGATGGTATAATCCAGGAAACTGCATGTGAGAAGATTGTGAGACGGCAGCATTGAAGGATCCATGGCCCGTGTGTGATTGCAAATATGCAGGATGAGGAGATTGCCCAGGCAAGTTATAGAATGGAGCAGATTGCAAGCCTGAATGCTCTCTAGGATTCTGGATCCACATTTCAGATGTCTCCGCCTGTAATTGAGCAAAAAGATAATCACACAATGAATTTCTTACAGAAAATCAATGAATAGCAACCGTTCCTTGCAAGAAGGATGGGAAAAGGAATTTCTGAACTTGGGTAAAATGCAATTTAAATGATTAGCCATCACAAATATGTGAAATTTAATCACAAAATGAAGTTACCCCAGAGCACGAGGTTCTTCTAGCATTTAATTCAAAATAAAAGCATGATCAACATCAATGGGCAGATTGAGGAAGATTAAGGGCATAAACTAAAAAATTGGTTGTCTGGGAGTAATGGCACAAGACTACTGCAGCATGAACGGTAACAAGCAAAGATTGCCACGATATTAAATATATTGGCCAGTTGCCATGATTATAGCTTTAGTCAGGATAATGACAAGTAAGACAAAACAACACATCATACCGGAGGATTTGGAATGTATGGATTGCCGTCCTTGTACTTGATACGAGATGAATCTTCAAGACCAGTAGCACCACCCACAACACCAGAAGCATTGACAGCAAACCCAGTGGGACTGGCAAAGTTGCCAAAGCCTGTTGGACTACCAGTTGGAACAGGCTTGAACTGCTGAATCCCATACTTAAGACTGTTTGAATTGAGATGAGAACTAGCTCCAGGCATCAGTACGTAACCATTGCCATTTGATGGGTGAGGGAATCCTGGGTTACTAGAATACCCAGGCATAGCCACTGGAGGAACATAGACTGGGGACAGGAACTGACGATAGGGCATAAGATTTGCAAAGTGGGAAACATGAACTTGTGGATACATTTGGGCCAATGGTTGCTGCTGCTGCTGCTGTTGCTGCATCATTGCTGCTGTGGATCCAAGTGTACTGCTAGGAACATGCAAATTCACAGCCTGTATTTCACATAACAAATAAGCAATCAGATAAGAAAAGAATGCATATTAATGAAAGATAATAATCTACATTCATAAGAGATTCAGACTAAATAATCGAATAATTGCCCATTTGCCCATCACATAACCAGAAAAATGAGGATCATATCAAGTTATGAATTGTCAAGCATGGCCCTTGCCTCAACTGTAAGTGCTAGTCAATGAAACTGATAAAAAACCCAGTATTATAATGCTTAATCTGCTGCAACTATTACTTTTACCAAGCATAATGAAAACCATGGAGAAGATGCCTATTTTCTAATTTTGATGGCTTGCCAGAATATTTGACAATAAGGAAACAAAATTTACTCAGCACTAAATAGTAGCAGAACCTGCCTGGTGAATAATTAACATTAGAGCTCATGATGAAGCCCAAACGTTGCTAAAATTTAAAAAAAGAACAGAAAAAATAAAGCATTACATTGCAAAGAAGAGGCCTAAAGATCTTTTTTAATAAGTAAGACAGCTAGACAAAAGTTTTTAGTGTGAACTTAAACACTGGGCTTGACTGCCTTATTTAAGGAAAAATACAGGAGCTCTACATCTTTCAATAATAGCAATCAAATTGTGAGATGCTTTTGTATTTTTGCAATCTGAGTCCACAAACTTTCAATTTCAACAATCAATTCTTAGAACCGCATTGCAAAATTTGATGCCCCCAATACATTGAAACTCCCTTCCATAAGATATCAGTGCATAAGAACGTGAAATTATAATTTCACCGGGGTTTTTTCAGTAATTAAAATGCAATATCATAACTACAACTGGAAAAGCAAAACAAGAGCACAAAATTTTGGAACCCACATTCATCAAAGGAAAGAATTTCCTTTTTGCACCTTCCCAAAGGAAGTACAGAAACCGTTACAAAGATATATTTTAGTTTCATTTATTCTTAAACTTAAGCTTACATATGACTTAAGATTTTACTTCCACCACCTTTCTGCCTTTGCCCTGAATCCCTCCTACCAAATGCTCTCACAACACTCCAATTCATGGCCATTCAAACATCTTAGTGGCAGCTACAAGACCCTCATGTTTGATTGGTCACAGAAAAGAATTCCAAGAAATCCATATCTTTAATTAGCCAAAAAAGAAATCTAAATTTCCATTCTTTTTCATGAAATCTCAATGTAGATAAAGGGTATGATACTAAAAAAAAAAAAGAGCAAATAGATCCAATTCCATGAAATTTGAATCCTCACTCACACAACCATTAGGATGACAACAAAGAAGGAAGAAAAATGAAACGAACTAGCTTACTACCCAAAATAGCTGGTTGCCATATGATATCAGGTTCAGATGTAACTGATTGCTTGTAAGATTCAATGTTGAAACCAACAGACTTTCTGTATTCTTTTGCTATCCTACCTCATATGCTAATCAAGCTCTCACAAAATTTGGAATCCTTGAAATCCAAGTCCATAGAATTTCCAAGTAAATCCTATTTAACCAACCATGTCAAAGATAAGTGACCCAGCAGCCATTAACTATCTCACATCTCCATCACAGATCACTCCAAGTATTTTAACAGTTTCAGCACCATGTTTTTAAAGAGAAAAAAGGATGGAAAAATGAATCTCTCAGAATATTTAGACATTCCATAACACAACCAAGCATATGCATCCCCACTTCCCTTCACATTCTCTATCCATCCTAAAAAATAATTAACAAGTTACAATTACAAGAGAAGGCTCACCTCCTGTGGAGATGGTATAGCCTGTGCACGACCACTTTCATCCATCGCAGATCTAAAATATGGTATGTCATAACCTGTCTGAGGATCATATTCCTGTAGACAAAAAAAAAAAAAGTTTAATAAAATGTCTACCATGGCATATTGAAGAACTCAAATTTGTATTAAGATAAAGCTAGAGAGTAAACTCACAGAAAAACTTGGTAATTCAGGATGCCGTTGTGGCTCAGGAGGAGTATATGATGGAGTATTCACTCGAACTACTTCTATATTAGCGTAGTTCTCATTATTTTCAGGGACAGCCTCTTTTTTCTCATGCAACTGAAGCTCAACTGCCTCAGAAGATGAAGGACTATCCAATTTAGGATCTCTAACCTGCTCATCATGCAAATCTACTTGCTTGTTGACTGAAGTTTCCTCACCCAAAGATGTTGCACTCACAGACACAGCACCACTGCAAATATAACATCACAACAAGACTAATCACATTTGCATATCTACCAAATTATATATAGTAAGAAAAAAGGAATTAAGTAATCCCACAAAAAGTAAGAAAGAATTAACTCATCCCAATATAATTCTTTAACCATGCACTCAAAGTGGCAAGTATGAGATAAAGAAAGAGATCCTGAGAAACAGGAAAATTGTTATAACTTCCCCTGAAACTACAGAAGAATTAGCATCAACAAAGAAAGTGTAAAAGCCCACCTTGCAGCATGTCCCCCCTTTGGTTCTTCAGATTCTGCCAAAACAGAATTCCTTGTAGAATCAAATCCAGTACTAAAGCTACCAAAAGTCAGCTGGCAACGATCAGCCTCAGGAACTCGAATATGCTGCGGAATGATCACATTTTGAGTCTGATGGATGTTTACTTGAGAAAGCTTATCCTGCAACCTTGCAGCTTCCAAATCCAGACTTTTTGAATTGTCAGGAGGAGATTTAGCCAGTGAAGGTGTTCCAATGACTCCAGGGTTTTTAGCGATGGGTTTCTGGCTAGACTTTGGTTTCCATTCCTTCACTGGTTGAGGAGCTGTAGCAAAAACTAAAGCTTTATTATGTCAAAAAAATAATAAAAACTAAAGCTTTCATCAGAGTCCCCTAAGACTTAAATTTTGCTGTTCTAGTTAGGACAACCCATGTGAACCCTACTGTAAGTAGGGATGACATAAGGAATAGGTACAAAATGGGGTGATCTACTGTACAAGTGGACCCTACAAGATTCGGAAGACAAAATGGAAAAGAAAAATCGCATTCTGAAGCATGCAGCACAGCAGAAATTAGTCCGCATGGTTTGGAACTTAACATAGGTAAGTAGACCCTACGCATGATCTTAGATGTGAAGCATGTAAAACTGCACATATAACCATCCAGGCAAGTGATTCTTTCTTACATGTCTGCCTAGCCACTCACCCATCATCCCCAAATTAAGTAGATACCACTGGATCATGGCCACCCTGCTGCCAGATACAACTCAGAGCAATGGATGGCATTTCTGGTTTTTATAAAATTACCAGAAAGTTAGCTATAGAATTTCCACTCCCCATGTTTCCATTACATAGCAACATGGGAGGAAGAAGTGTCCAAGACTCTTGCTGCAATTCCACAGAGCAAATATCCAATGTTCATCACATGCCAAACCTTTAAAGATTTAGCATGCATGGTTCTTGGATTCACAACCAAACAAATATATGACTTGGAATACATCACTTTTTGTCAGCAAGCAGAAGGACACGAGATCCCACACATTAAGTTAAAGTCCAACTGCAGGAAAACAATAAAAACCAAATAAAACCATCACCCCTAAAATCGATTCCCTAACATTTCATTAAGGATTGTGATTTGGAGGATGAATTTGTTGAATGAGTAAAAGAAGATAGTATGTTGGGTGTCAAAAAATAAATTTGCGCTAAGGCATCCACCAATGTAAAAAGAGTTGCAGTAGAGCAGCTGACTTAAACAGTGTCAGCTTGAGGACAGGCTGACAAACAAACAAATCTTGAGGGACAGAATTGTTAAGTACTGCAAAAGAGGAACTGTTAAGTAGAATATGCTAGGAAAATTTCGTAGTAATGGTTCAAGGCATATCATACAAGCAAGATACTTCATGAATTAAGCATTGAAGACAGATCACAAAAACATTCAACGATTTAATCATCTCTTTACTTGAGGACAAGTGCTCTGTGTAGGAGCTGCTTAGATCTGGTGTCCGGGAGCAACATATGCTATGGTTTAGAATCAGTTCATAACAATACAAGGTTCAAACTTGATCTCGGACATTTTCCTTCCACTTTTACCTACCTTGAACACCACAGTTCTGGGCTCACTAAGAGAGGAACTAGGATTAGTTCCTTCCAATAAATTCAGATCATGAAATATGCAGTACAACATAGCAGCTTCCTAACTGCTTTTCCAGTTTTCTGGCATAATACCGTACATCCATGCCAGATCAGAGAGTAAAACCCACAGCACCCATTCCCTATGTGCCACATCAACACAAACTCAGGGAACACAAAGATACATATTTAAAAAAGGCACAAAAAAAAGAAACGCTACTGCTGTTTCTTATTTCAGTGGGGTTACTGCATTAATTGGTGGAATTAGAAGCTCTAACATGTAATCTTGCATTTCCTTTTCAAAATCAATATTTACTTTTATGGGACACAAGAGTTACTGGTTAAATCCATACCCTTCTGATGACCAGCAACTTGTTGATTCAACTTTCCTCCATGCTGATTAAGAAAAGATGATTTGTTGGTCGACACTGAAAGAATAGAAGATTCTGCTTGACCAGTCTGTGAAAAACCAGCATGAGATCGATTTGATTCTTCTTGAGAAGAACCATCGTGCCCAGAAATTGAATTTGAGGAAACTTCAGGTGATGATGCAGTTCTTCCTGAGTTCTCACCAGGCTTCTTTCTACCACCCACAACGCCAACCTCACGTTTTATAGCTCCAATAGTTGAATATGATCTGAATTCAGGAGACGGCACATGAATGGGATCTGAGGAATACAGCCCCGGAGTGGAGTTACTTGATGCCACTTTTGGAGTGAAGGGACGAGCTGCATCTGGCTTTACCACTTTCACCTGTAGAACCGTCTTTGAATTAGAAAGCAAAGCATCCTTATCCTTCAATGTTTCTTTCCCTTGGCTGTCCAAACAAGCTTTAATGTCTTGTTTAGGAAGTAATTGTCCATTAGATATGATGGAAAGGCCTTGTCCCCCAGAGAGCTTTTGACTACCG
The DNA here is from genome assembly GCA_024138015.1 of Lumnitzera littorea. NCBI lineage: Eukaryota > Viridiplantae > Streptophyta > Magnoliopsida > Myrtales > Combretaceae > Lumnitzera > Lumnitzera littorea. The sequence goes on along the minus strand of JAMXBB010000009.1, from coordinate 10,617,929 downwards.
ACAGTCTCTGTTGAGCTACTGCAAGCAGAGGGGAAAAGGCAAAAATAAACAAAAACACATCATTCTAAGAGAAATATCAGTACATCAAAGGAACGACAATCAAAGGGCATCTTCACAACACAATACAATTAAGCACAAATCATTTGAGAAAAAGATAAGACATACAAATATGTTTCCAGGGAACTTAGAGGGGAGAACAAGAAAAAGAAAAATTAACCAAAAAATAAAAACAAAAGAAAAAGAAAAGCAGCAATGATATTCTTCCTTTTCCTACCGATGAAAGAATTAATTCACCTATTTAAAAATCTACCATAAGGAAAGGGCAGAATCCAACAAAAGGAAAGCAAAATCAGGATAGTCATTTGACAATTATATCCTACAAGATTTCCAGTTATCCTGCACCAAGGACTGGAAATCAAGGAAGCAGTATATAGAGGTAGATCAATGCTGATGATGCGTTCATAAAGAATACAATGGTAAATCTCACTAATGCAAACCAGAACTGTAACATAGGAAAATCTCAACAAAGACTAGAGCTTGCTGGCATTGCACAAATATAAATTGAGTAGACAAACTGAACAAAGGAATACCAGAGAACATAACATGGGAAATCTCAGCTAGCTTACCCATTTCCAGAAACATTTGTCAGCACTTGCTCAACAGTAAGTACTGAAGATGGCTGGGAGGCAGATTCATCTCCACTAACAGATTGACTCACTCTGTTGTCCCTGACAACACGGAACTCTTTACTAGTACCTAGATCTCTGCTGTTCTTCACAATGCGGAACTCTCTGACAGTTCCTGCACCTCACAAGGGTCCATAACTCGGCAAAATACCCACAAGAAAATCATAGGCAAACTTGAGACATAAGAGCACGATAAATACATCGAGTTAATTGTATGTCACCATTCTCAGACATGGCAAATTGGAAAGAACTGTACAACTGCATGCCCATCTTTTATCCCATGAATAATAAATTATCAATTTCCCTATAAAGTCTATCATAACATGTTATGTAGGAAATTACAAGTGGTCACAACTAGCAGTGAGAACATCAAACAAAGACCCTTTCCTTTGGTCAATAGAATCCCAAATAACCCTTCAAGAACATCCCACCATATAAAGTTGGGACAACAAAAGTCAGCCCAAAATCCAGCTCCAATAACTCATCTCATATCCAAATGAAATTTGAGATATGAGATGTCCACCTTCAATGGCTAGTCTTAATTCTTTGATGATGTCCCTAGGTGGGCTACCATGGACAAATTAGCAGCCAGGTAAATCAAAATTTTCTTTAGTGATTAATGATCAAGTTTGCTTAAATACTAACTTCTAGCAATCAAGGTATCAGGACTAATCAAGGCTCCTTGAAAAGGTCGATCAAATTACATAAGCAAACAGCTGGCAAGATATGCCCTCGGGCATTCATACCTAGTCATGAACATATTACCACCATCTTAGAATGTCCTTTTTTAAAAATCTAATCATATGGGCAAGAAACAGCACTGGATTGAAATAACGAGTTAAAAGGAAAAAAGAAAAGAAAATGAAAAATTCACGTACTTCCATTCACAGGAAAAGATTTGCGAGGATAGCCTCCATTTGCAGAAAACGTATTCCGCATATAGCTTCCAGTTCGGAAATTACGATCCAGATGAGTTGGAAAGGTTGGCCCACCATCCACGTCTTCAGAACTTTTTCTTGAACCCAGGGGAACCTTATGTACAACATTCTGAGTACAAAAGCATAAACATCTGCTGATGGGAATGTTATTCAGGAACTACTAGCTATAGAGCAAGATACAACAAATTTAACACACCACAAACATGGGGCAAATAAAATTCCCATCAGTTATTAACTTATCAATTCTTTTCAAGAAATTCAGATGATAACTCAACATGCATGGATGGATATTCAGAGGGGAACAATGATGCGTTCTTGGAACATGTCAAAACGCATTATACTGTGTTCTATTCCTTCAAAACAGAAATCAAATGCAACATAAACCCTCAAACTGCCTCATGTAAGTGTACATGGGGTACTATTTCATTCAAAAGGCATTCACATGCACAGTAAAATCATAAAAAAGACAAGGAGAATTTTTCAAAGAAAGTAGGGCTGAATTTCCACCACTGTCTTGCCTTGGAAGTTAATATATATATACATATATAATGCAAGAATAATTGAAACCCAGGAGCAACTGAAAGGTCAGAAAAGCTCAAAAGTTACCTCTTTCTTCTTGTCCCTTCTCCTTTTCACCTCACGAAATGGGTCTGAGAAAAGATAAGCAAGCAAGCTATCATAAGGTAAACAATGTTCGAAATACATACCAAGTAAGGAAAGACATAGGAGCCTTGGTGGAATTGGCTAAACACTGAATGAATACGGACAGAGCAGCCAAAAGAATAATTATGGTATAAAGCTGAAAGCCCCCAGTACGCATTACCATTCTAATGAGTAGCCAGTCCAAAAATGGAACTAGTATTTATGAACCTACTACTACTACCAAATTTCCACTATAATTATGCTACCTTGCAGAGACTAACTTTTTCCTTGTAAAAATATTGCAGTCACAGCTAGTTCAAATTCAACTCTTAAAATCAACATTTAATCCCATAGCTCAGTGTAATTGATCAACAATAAAACCCAGTCCTTAAAACAGATGTAAAATTGAACAAATAATGGAGTTTCAAGTTCATTGTGCTCCTTACATGCAGAAAATGGGGTCAAACAGAATCTTCCCCCTTTGTTGCTAATTGCTAATAACACTATTAAAAAATGTAAATTCAAATTTTTAATATATTTGGTGCAATGATAGCATCGACATAAATAAGAAACACAATAAATCCTCTCATCTCCAGCAAGACCAATAGTTGTTATTGGACAGTGTACCCCACACAAATGAACGACCAAATAGCCATTATCTGGATAAATCCAACCAATTAGCTAGGTTGGAGAAAAGATTTTTTGGCATATATATTCCCGGCATCTCTGCAATTGATAAAAATTGCCATTATTTGGCCCTTAACATTAATTAAGGCCAAGTGGCTTGTCACTTTAGTCATCTTCTTGGCTGGGCTGACCCTAATACAATCATCCACAAACAAGAACATAGCCGAAACAGAAGAAGACCCAAAAGTCCCATCTTAGCTAGAACAGATTCACTCAAGTCAGCAATCAAGTCCCATTAGCTCAAAAAACTTGATGAGACATAGAATAAACAAACCCTAGGCTTAATTGGTCAATTGCCCAATACTCACTAAACCAAAGACCCAAGCACCACGAATAAGATAACCTAAAAAAGGGTACGCAATACTAACACTATCCCTAACTGCAACCCAATTAGTTCATCTACAACGATGTTCAGCGGAATAACAAAAAACCAAAGCAACCATACATAACACCATACCTAACCTTTCACCCAAAAAATACAAAACCGAACCCTAATTAGTCAATGAAGACGACATTCCGCAGGAAAAAAAAAAACACACAAATTACACTAAAAATCACAACAACAACAAAAAAAGAGCTGCAAAACACTGAAAACTAACCCTGATTAAGTAGTTTCTGAGCGGTCTCATTAGGATCCATGTTACTTTCTTTTAAAGCAGCATATATGTCAGCATCGGAATGTCCTTTAGCGATCTCTTTGATAGATTGAATGGTTATACGAACCCTGGCAGGGATGCTTGTTTGAGTAGTTCCGCCTTCGATTCTTGAACCGGCGACCATCTCAAATAGCTTTTTAATCGAAGGGAAATTAGGACTCGAGCTAGGGTTTATAAAGTTAGATCGAAGTGGAGGTGGTGGATAATCAGGGTTTGGTGGAATTAGAAACCCTACGCATAATTGGGAAGAAGTTAGGGTTTGTACAGAGAGAGAGGGAGTGTGTGCAGAAGGGGTTTTGAAAAAGTGTTTACCTCCTGAGAGACTTTGGAACGTGATTACTAGCGTGTAGGTTTTTTCCCATTGGATTTCCGGAAAATTGCGAAACTACCCTTTCTGGTTATATTGGTCTCTGTAAGCGTCTTAGGTCTGGCCCAGCCCATTTAAATTACAATATAGGCCCATTAAGGAAAAAGTTCTTGCTAAGGCCCAAGAGAAAAGGTGATTTACTCATGTTTGTTTCACCTTTGTTTTATGTTTTAAAAGAGAGTTATAAATGCGGAATACTAATGTAACAGTAAGTTATATAACCAGTGAATCTTAGGGGTTTGATTTTCGGAAAATCGCATGTTACCGTAAAATTTTTTTCCTAAAAAGTATTTTTTTCAAAAGAAAATTAATTAAAGGACCGAACTCTATATCAAAAATATAATACAAATGATGTTGTATCAATCAAGCTTCTGCACGTAGAGGTAACGCCTCTCTCTATTTGAAAGTGATATGCTTCACATGCTTGTATATATTTATAAAAAAAATATTGAAATAATTTCTTAGTGTTTGATTTTTTTATATTAGAACGACTTGAACTCTTGTGCCTTAGGATAAATAAAGGGGTATCTGCCCTTTTTTTTTTTGCGTTACACTCCGTTCCTTCTCGTGAGAACGTGCCTTTTCATAGTCACATCCCTTGTCTTATTTATTTATTTTTTTCAATTTTTGATTGAGGGAAATAGAATATTAGGTTCCATAAGAATGTTAAAAAAAATATTAAAAAATTTTTGTAAAGGAATTTATGGAAAAAGTAGTGAGTTCTTTAAAAATAAAATTTCTTAAAATGTGATGTAGCATCTAAAGATACGAAATAAGTTATTTAGGAATAAAAATGTTCTTATAAAACTTATAATTGTATATAAATAAATTTATACCACTATATTACTATAAATATATTATTTCAAATATTTTGTCTAAAAGTAAAAGTACATATGTAATTATTTTTCAAGTATAATTACTACAACCTCTTTAGTTTCTTTTATAATACTTTATCAAACCTATTACCCAGTAAAATTATTTCATGTTTAAAATATAATCTATAAATCAACATTCCATTTTGAAAACAGAAGTCATTTTCCTATAAAATTTTTCCTTTAGTAGAAGAATGTTTTCTCTTACCAAGAAAAACGTTTTCTACTTAATGAACCTTTTTTTTTTTTTTTGCAAAACAATGGAAAATAGAGAAAATTTTTTCCAAATAATATCTTTCTTGAAAGAAATGGACCTTAGCATAGGTTGTGATAGAAAGTGAATATAATGACTGATGGTGTATGTATATATATATAATTTGATTTGTTTCGGGAGTAAGATTGCTAACCTCCAATTTTCCCTAATTTTTATAAGATCTTAATAATGATGCAAGAATAGGGATAGGGACTAATTATTCTTAGTTTTCATTAACTAGGAATCCTATCAACTTATTGCAGCGAGGAATGGGTTTCAAGGAAATGGAAGCGATCGGGGGCTTAATTGATAAATGACCCAGGTTCGATTTGAAGTGATACACAAAAAGTTCAAAATTAACATTAAACTCGTTTAATTTTAAAAACATTTTTTTAATTTGAAATGGTATACCATAAGTTCGAAATCAATGCAATTAAACTCGTTTGATTTTTAAAATATTCTATTTTTAATTATAACTAGTTTTATGCTCGACTAATGCCCAGGTTTCTTGAACTATCTTACAATATGCATTAATGAAATCTTACAACAAAAGCTAATTGAAAAAAAAAAAAAAAAAAGACGAAATAAAAAAACCTTCTTAAATGATATATATAATTAATATTTGCTAAAAATATAAGAGGAAAATTTTTTTTCTTCTTATTTTTTTCTTAAATTTGTAAGTTATAGTTACAATTGAATCCATCTCTTCCTTAAGCAATTTTAAATCAAATTTTTACCAAATGAAGTTCCAAAGAGTTCAATCTTTTTTTATTTTTTATTGAGGAAACTATATTGTGATTTTCTAACAGTTTTCACTAGAAAATTTCTTATATATTTCCTTTTTACCTTCAAATTAATATCAAATGGTAGCATTTACATTTTTTACAATAAGGCATTTGTGAACAAAAAATATTTATAATAAAGAACCATGCAAAAACTACTTGATTGTACACGGAAATGACGAGGAGAGATTTAAATATGAAACGACTACAAAGTCAGAAGCTGGACTTAATCTTCCATTAAGGATGTAAACCTTATTGTTTCAGTACTTAGTGCAATTAAAACTTAATGAGGTTGATAGTGAGTTGACCACCAATTAAATTGCCTTAAATGCATCATCATTTTCCTTCCTAAGCCTGTGCAATGAGTAAGTGATTACAAAGAACACCGACTTGCCACCGATACATTAATGATTAAACATAATATTTGGTTGGAGTAGGGAAGCCAACTCCGATGTAACTGAATTGAATGTCCCCTGAGAGCATTAGGACATGGTACGGTAACAAATTGGGCATCACCATGCAAAAAGGACCCAAACTTATCACAAATTACCACCTAAAGCCCAACATCATGTAATGGTCCACTCCACTATCCATTTAAATGAACCATCAATACATCTGCATACTCAAGAAGCTCTACCACGTGATTGTCAAACACTAAGACATACCCCTTTGTATCTTTACTTTGGCAATGACAACAAACCTTAGCCCCCAAGTCATCAGAATCCCTATTCACATTTTCATGCACTTTGAATTGCATTGTGCCTGATCTAACACTATCAACTGAAACCCCTAGATTTCCTACGATTACCTCATCCGACCCATTATATTCTTTGTTAAGTCAAAATTGAAATGCCCTCTAAAGAAGCTTGCTTGATCAGCTGAAATACAAGGGAATTTGCAAAATTTTATTTTCAATCCTAATGAAAAATCAACATTTGTTGTCGAAGGACACAGGAAAGTTCACTACTACAACCTTCAAGGACATGCTCCCAAAGATAGGATAAGTAGGTCTACCCTTCAAATCTTGGAAGGAACAAACAGAATCATCTCCTTACCGTATACAAAGGGTTCAAATTTCTCCTATTAAAGGAAGCTTCATGTATTTCCTTCCAAATAATCCATGCAACCTTTACCAACCTTGCTCTAAGCTTTCTTATACTTAAAGCAATAGTACTAATTTGTACAGTGTTCATCTACTTAGTAACAAAATTTGTGACTCGATCTTTATCAATCTTGATACCTAAAGCACTAAACCACACACAACTTATCCAATCATGGCATAGAATAACTTGCTCAAGGGTTTCAATCTACTCATAGAAAGGGCATAGTGGATTTATAGGAGCTCCACAATTAAAAAGATTGTAGTAGGTTGGGAATGCCTCTAAGATAGCCCTCCAGAAAAAATGTCAAACCTCAAGTAATGTATCTAGATTCCAAAGAACTTTCCATACATTAGTAGATGCTGTAAAAGATAAGGAAGCTTGTAATTGACATCTACTTGTTTGTAAATTCTACATGAAATGGTAGAAAGATTTAACCAAGAAATCTCCAGTTCGAGTATATGGACAAATAAGTCTACCAGCCTTAGGGTCTCTTGAGATAAGTAAATCTCTAATCAACCTTTCTTCATACTCATATGTAAATTTCCGATCAACCTTTCTTTATCCTTGTTTAACAGTTGCTATATACTCCCAAGTCTCCATAACATAGCTCCATATCCATTAAGTTACACACTTGTAGCTCTGGGTCTATATTGGCACCTCTATGGAAAGTTGCATTCCTAGTATCTCAACTCCATTGGTCACAACCTATAAGGACATTCCTTCCATCCCCAATCTACCAACATACATTTATCATTAAGACTTGTCTCCCTTCTAAAAGACTACTCCGTGCCCATGAGGCCATACCTCCTTTTCTTGCATATCAAAAGGGAAATATCGACCTTTCAAAATTCTAGCCCAAAGCTTATAGTTGCTACTGTAAGTGTCAAAATAAGGTAAGATTGAATAAGCTAAGATCCAAAAATCCTAATCCTCCCATATTTTTCAACTTAGTCATTAATTCTTAATTAATTAGTGGATCCTGTTTCTCTCCTCATGTTGACCTTACGAAAAATTATCTATAATACTCTACAAATTTTAATAACTAAGTTCCAACACCTAATTTAAGAAATGTAAGCCTCATACTTTTATCTACTAAGTTCCCAGCGAAAGATTTAGAACCTTCCCAAAGGTAGCCCCATAAGGCTGGAAAGTTATGAATAGGTTAGTAACATTATTTAAGGAGACCCCGTAGGCTTAAATCTTGAAAAATATAGTAAAATAATAAAAATATAGCTAAAATGGTAATTTTTACTATATTATTATATAAGTATAGAAAACATAATAAATAAGCACCATTAGTTATCAATCCCTTAGTGGTAAATTATACAAGTAATAAAATTATTAAACAATATAAAATAATATGTAAAGAATGTCACGCCCTAAAATAATAGAGTTGTAATAGTCCCAACATATAAACCATTTTAGGATAAAAGTTGACACTTCAGCAATCATCTTAAACCTGATTTATACAAAAAGTCCACAACTAACTCGCTTTAAAATAAACAGTTCATCAATAAATATGCTGTTTACTTACGAAATTATAAAGAATACATATTTACTCTAAAATAATATGAATATATTATAAAATTTTGGTAGCCTAAACATAATCTACTTGAGAATTACATAAATTATTACTAAAAGCTTTAAAGATAAAATCTAAACTTATAAATGTATCAAATCCTTGGTTTTATCTCCTCACTCCCCAAGATCCAGCAATTAGGAGCTTTAAGGTAATTATATGTCCACTTCCTAGTTAACACCTGCAACAATATCTATAAGGATGTGAGCAATCAATTGCTTAATAAGTTGGGACGGAGATTTAAAACTATACATTAAATACAAACAAGGTTATCAATCAAATTAGTTAGATGCAATGCATGTACAACAAATGTCATCACACAACAAATGTCATCACACAACGTTGTCCAATTTATCGTAAGATTAGAGAAATTACTCCCACTCTAATCTAGGTTAAGGAGTTTCCATATTATATAATAGCTCACGACCAAACCCAAGCTTATGCAATAAAGACACTGCTCCTCTCACAACTACTTTTATACTATTGACTTCACTCTTACGGCAACATTCTCACCTATCGTTTAGTTCGACTAAGGATGAAAAAGAGACCAATATACTATCCAACGTTATCTTTTTCAAATGGGTCGATATTTGGCTGGAAAACCCTAATGTTTCTCCTAATAAGTTACCATACAAATCCGATTTAGAATAACAAGTCATATATTTAGTTAGATCTAGTTTAAGGTGTTCAAGTATTTCAAATAAATCACACAAATATAAGCCAGAGCAGTAAGCTAAAATCATATCATTAAACTTAGAAGCAAACACATATAGGTACGTGCATAGTTAACTATCTAACAAACACAATCAAGTACAATTTCAAGTCTCTGAGTACTATAAAATTAATACTTTAAAATACAATATCGTATTAATTCCAACTTACCTGAGCTCCCCACTTACTCGTTTGAGGTACGACTTGTACAGGATATCGCCAATAATCCCTATAATACAAATATTATTTCAATTTCCACATAACTGCCATAGATTAATTTTATCCTATAACACTTATTATTATCTTTTGTTTAGGATTTAATATATCTAATTATTCAAGTTTTTAAGTTTTTTACAGTTATTCCTAATTTAAGCTAAGTTCTAATTTAGTTCCTGAATCGATTTTTAAATTAGGTTCTAATTCAATTTTTTAGTACAGTTTTATACGCGAACCCTAAAAATTTATTTCGACCCATAATATGAAATTAATCGCATTATTTTCAGGTATCTTAAATATCATATTTAACCTCTAACTAGTATTTTAATTTATACTATATGCCCTATATCATAACTTAATTATCAAATTTACTCCCACTGTAAAAAAATTTTATATATTTCATATAATTACCCTAGGTTTAAGTTTTCTACCAGATTTATCATATATTTCTGTTATTATTATTATTATTATATCAATTTTAACCTAATATTGTCCCACTCATTAATTTTTTATACTTATATATTATACATTGTCATATAATATAAACATCTAATATTCCCATCACTTCAAATATCATCTCTCAACATCAACTAACATTTCAAAATATTTAAATTCATCCCAAATCAAAATTTATACCTAATTACCATAAATTACAAAATTAAGTTAAAATATATCATTTTTACATATTACATAATATCCTAATAATTACATCTAACATCCTAAATGCTACTAATATTATATCACATTAGAATTTAACATCCTAAAACACCTAATTACATACTAAAATAGTAATTATTTAATTAATTATTAATTAACCCCAAAATCACTAATTATATATATATTAAAGGCCTAAAAATTATTTAAAATTTTCCAAAATTCATTTCTAAAAAAGGGTTTCATAGTGCTGTTCTATATCATCTAAATAGTCTATATAAAAATTTTAAGTTCAAAACTATACTCCTAAAGTCATATATTTCTAAATCAAAACTAGCTCAAATTTAATAATTTCTTAAGCACTATACATCATGGGACATAGCTTTATCAAAATAATATTTTTCCTAAAAATTATATACAAAAATATTTTAGAATACCAAGTTTCATAATTTTCTATAACTATTTAATATTTTTAATAAAGTAAGTAAAATTGAAAGGGAAGATTGGATTCACCGGCATTGGTGGCTCTAGCCACCATGGTCTTGTTGACCAATCTAAGTGTCGCCACCACCGTATGGTGGTGGTAGTCGTCCACTCAGGTTAAGCATCTCCTTATATACCTTATTTGTACTATAATTTTCTAATTTTTTATAAATTTTATTCTTCCTGTTTTCTCTCCTGTCCCTAATTTTTTTCTGATTTCTAACTAACCAAAATGAGGAATGGAGATGATTTTTGGAATTTATAAGGCTGCTTGGATATTTTTTCATTGATTTTGAGTTGATATTTAACCTTATCTTCTTCCATGTCTACTTTCTAATTGGTTGCTTTTATTTCTTCAATTCTAAGCTGTTACGACCTACTTTTGGACATTTCCTAATTTTTTTCATATTTTTCTTGATTTTTCTTTAATTATTTATAAATTTATTTTAATTATTTAGTATTATTTCACTATATTTTGGGTATTTTAAGTAATTTTGTATATTTCTACTTACACGTAAATATACATATATTACAATTAAATATTCATGAATATTATATAAATTATTTTATGATTTTTAACATACATATAATTTATCTTTATTAATTCGTTAGTTATCGAAACTCGTTTTTACAAGTTTTCAATAAAAAACGAATAATATGCTTATAATTTAATATTATATTATTTAATTATTTATTTTCCTAAATCCAAACTTATGAGATCATTTTTACTAATATTCCTAACTTCATTGTAAAATTTAAGCTTAATCGAATAATTTACTCAACAGTCCTAAATTTCACGAATTAAACCTCAAACATCTGATTGTGGAGCTTACAGGAAATATATCTACATAGAATATAATTATTATGTAAATTTTATATCCATAATTATTTAAAATATCTGAATTTATGTATTTACATTAAATTAATAAGGAAAAATGCAACAATTTATTAAAAAAAATATTGCATCTTAAGAAAGACTAGTAGTAAGTATGGCATGGCATGGTGAAGAGATTACTCTGCAGGAGTTAGTAGATTCAAAACTAAAGAATAGGACACCTCATAACCTTATTTACACGTGTTAGTGAAAGAAAATTAATCCAAATATCCTATTGCTTAGACTAAAAATACAAACCGACTTCCCTATACCATTTTGGTCATTTGTGGTCTTAGAAAATAATTATTGAGAGAGAGATTAAAGGAGAAAAGTAAGGAGAAAAATTATAAAAAGATAATACTACAAAATTGGGTGTTTAAGGTTGGCAAGTATACCAACACTAAGAAGTATGCCACCATCAACACCAAAAGCGAAACCTAATGTGACATCTTGGTATGATACAGGATATACCATCATACAAGAATACTTACTTAAAATATCTCAGTTAGGTTAGTAATTTAATTAAATTATAAATTCATTAAGCTAGTATCGTTAAAAATTGCTTCTTAGTAGATAATTTCTCAATTTAGTGAACTTCAAGTAGTTTTAGTTTCATTCTAAAGTGTACTATATAATAGAGAAGTCTAAATTAAGGTTTTGATTCTATTTTTCTAAAACTTTTATTTTATGTAAACACCAAAAAGATTAAATTTTATTTTACGTATAAGGATTAAATATTTTAGTGCTATATATATTATGATATTTTTATATATTACCTATTTTCCTAAATACATTATATTCTTATTTTAATTAATTTTTTAATTTTCTTTTTCAAATATAAACCCACCTTACATTCTAGAAAGTTCTAGAATGATCTATCCTAAAACCTTACCATAAACCCTATTTCATTTTCTATTTCCTAACTACAATTTTTCTTTTCTCTCAACTCACTCTCTCTCTCCCTTCTCATTCTTTGTCTCAAATATTTTTTCTTTCCATAAACCCTTATCCTCTCATCCCTCGTTTCTTTTCTTTTTTTAATATCCCTTCCCCTCCTGTCAACCTTCTCCTTCTTGTCCCCTTCAATTTATCTTCCCCTGCTTGCCATTCACCAAACCCCACCTCGCCCCTGTCCATTTCACATCCCCTCACCCCCAAACCAAATCATTTCATCAACAAACATCAGCCCTTACCCCATTCTTTTCCCTACATGTAAGAACCCCTTTTCCTTTTTTTCTCATTCACTGGACCTATGCCTATCTCCAAATCCTTCTCTCAAATTCTTTTACAATTCTAAGCCCCTAATGTTGGAAATCATCACTCCGTCCCTTATCCAATCCTGACATGTAGAGCACCCCAATTTCAATCTCCAATTCCGAAGAATTATAAGCTTTCGTCTGTATTCTCAACCTCCTTGCTAAGTTGATTTTGTTTTCATTTTCTTTATGTCCCGAGTTTTTTCGATAAATGTTATTAATTAATTATTTGAGTATATTGTTTTAAGAAATATAATTTCTGTCTTTTTGCATATTATGAGTTCTCATTCAACGTTAAAGCGTACCTATCCAGTGTTTTCGTCTTGATTTAACTTCACAAGCCATTTCAATTTCCTATTCGATACTGTATACGTAATGTATTATTTTTATTTTGTTTCTATTATTATTGAGAAAATAATTAAGTATTAGTATTCGATTCCTATTAATAAATTATTCAATTGCCATATTGTATAGTATCAAATTACATAGAAGTTACTATTATGTATTATGTCGTATGTTGGTATTAGGTATATGTTTATGTTAGGGCTAGTTTTTTGTTGTCTATTGTAGTTGAAGTTAGGTCGCTATTCCTAACTCTGAAGTTGTTGTAGTATTTGTGTCATTTTTGTTCAATGTCAAGTATCGATTTGATTACAACAATTTTATTTACTATTATTATTGATGATATCATTAATGTCATATTATTTCTATTTCATTGTTAGCATGATTATTTAGTATATGGTATTAGTTGGAAAGTATAACGGTTTAGATTCCTATTATCACTTTATATTTTCCTTACGTATTTTTTTTTTATGAATTATAGTATTATCAAAATAAGTATGTATTCTTTGTTATTATATCAATTAGTAAAATTATACATTTTGACACCCTCATCATATGTTTGTTTTATATTTAATTATATATATATATATCATACCTTACGATTTAAAGTAATTAAATGATATTATATAAATAAGTCAACTTTTTGTTTCATCACACTATTTATTGATATTATATTTAATTTCTATCACAGCTTTTTGCTTGGATTTGATTATCTTTTTTCGGAACCTTAATACTATACGACCTAACTTCGTAGGTCTCCATTTGTTGACATGGATGAAATAAACACATGGCACCACTATGAACTAATACGTAACACATCTTACACGTGACATTGCTAACATGGCATTAAATGCCATGTAACACTACTACAAATAGATACGTGTCTTTACATATAGTACTCATTGATGTGGTAAGAATAGACACGTAACAGCAACTTCAACTATCATGAGTCACCACATGGCACCATGTATTAACTAGTGGCATGTGGCATAATTTTTTCAAGTGAAAAAATATTTTTATTCCAACCAACCAAAAGTTTAAGCAAGGATCATACAATACTCATCACTACAATTGTTAACATGACTACCTAGGACAAGCTATATATATATAAGGCTCTTTTCATGTAACATTCTATGTGGGACTTAAGAAAGATGAAAGGGAGTTTTGAAGTGTAACTTACAGTTTTCTGCAAGTGAAAGAGTCAACTTTGACTTGACTTTTCTCAATTGATTCAATTTTCAATTTAAAAAAGATTACTTAATATTTAATATACTCCATCATTTCTTTTAAATCAGACAAAATTTTTTATAAAAAACTACAAGTTGCACTTGATTTAAATCTATGTCAAAGTAGGCTCTTCAATTGAAAGAGATTGCTTAATATTATCCTTTTAATCATAGAGTTAAATATTTTAGTCTTTTGATTTGTGATTTACCATTTAAGGGGAATTATTAACATTTTAAGTTGAAAAATCATATAGAACTCAATGAAATATATTCAAACATAAGGAATAATAAAAGTTAAACTAGTAGTATTTTAGGGCTTGAATTCAGTATATCAATAATAAAGCATAGCTAGAGATATAAGTAAAGATAGTAACATGTTAATCAAAAGAGTTTAAGAACGATCATTATACCCTTATATTAAGTGTTTTAAGTCATATAGATCATTTATTTAATGTAGAGGGTTAAACCAGATATAGACCTTAAACCCATTAATTAATTGAGTTTAACTCCTTTGATTAAGGAGATAGAGCCCATGGAATCAAGCCCATATATGTACTTGGGATAATCACAAAAAATTTGGCATGATGAGCTCAGAGTAGTGCTTCTTCGATCGATCCATCCATCCAATCTAATATTTCTCAACTTCGCTTATACTAAAAGAATAAGGCCTTCATAAGGTTTGATCTCATAAAGAAAGTCAATTTCAAATCCATTAAAGAAGGGATTGATTCTAGCCTTTGATCATCATTACAATCCGTTGGATGAGGTTAAGAGTTACTCTCTATAAATACCTTTCTTCCTCCCTCATTTAGTCAAAAGAGAATTAGCATAAACGCTGTTACTCTACCGAATTCTAACCATAAAAAATCAAATACTTGAACATTTTAAGAATACTTTCATATCCTTCATCGATGATAGAGTTTAATGCATTCATGCCTCACCATTTGTCATTATAAGTGCGAGTCTCTTCGAGATTACCTATTTTCTCCTTACATTTCTCTCCTAATTATCCTACACAAGTTATTCAAGTCATTTTTTTAGTTACACATAGCGTGTCTATCATGTAGCAAACACGTAACCTTTATACTTGAACCTTCACACACACATTTAATATTCTAGAAATTTTGTAAATAACCTTTTATTTTTTTTTTGCTATTTACTTGCAAATTGAGTTATAACATTGTAATATATACGAATCAATAAGTATAACGTTACTTTTAGCATAAAATAATCATAAATAATATATTACGGTATAAAAAAAATTCATGGTGGCATTATAAGGTCAATAACTATTTATTTATAAATTTTCTTAGAAATTGGGTTTTTAAGTAATATTAAGAAAAAACTTAAAAAAATTATTAAAAATATCAAACATGCAAAGTTGTCAAAACCCTAGGAGAGCACAACAGGGTGCTTCAATTTAATTTTGGTGAATTTTGGAGGCTGAAGTGAATGTGAGGAAAATTTACAAGGGGTTAGGTGAAATTTATAGTGGTTTCTCTTCTCTTGAAAAATAAGTTTTTATTAACCATGTAAGAAACAAGTCTTGGGAAAATTACTGTAGATTCTTAATATTATAATCGTTTTTAGTAATTTTTTTTTTCACAATTTTATGATATTTATCCATTTTTTATGATTTTTTTACACCTAAAAAGGCTAATTTCTTAAATTTTTTACAAATATCATAATCATTAAAAAATATTCCTTGTATCCCCCTAATTTTTGTGACTTCATAAGTAAGTTATTTAGTTATGATGTGATGTTTTATTGCATTGTGATTAGTTTTGTATAATTTTCTTATTAATTAGGGGTGTTTTAGTAATTTCCTCACTAAATTAATAAATATTATGCTTATTTTTACTAAAGCTTGGTCAAATCTCTTATATTACTGGCTATTATATTTTAAGTATGAAATGAATATGCCCTACATGAAAAGACATAATTTTTTGTGTTATAAATGCAATTTACCCACATTTACTATTTTATTATTTGCCATTTTACTTAATTTACTTTTTATTTTTATAATGTAGGGTATTTTGGTCATTTTTAATTATTTTATCATATTTACCTTATAATAAATGTCTTATGATTAAATAGGACTTCTTATTATAGTAATTTTAGTCTTTTACTATTTCCCAAAATATTTTGCATTTTACTCCTTATCCTTATATTTTTTTTTTCCATTTATTTAATGGATTGTTTATCATTTCCTAATTAGGATTTTCAAAGACTTTTATTTAATGTACCTGTGTAATTATCAAAATATATATCTTTTTCTTTCCTAAGGTATTTGATTGGTTAAGCCCCATTTTTTACTTAGTCATCTATAGAGCCATATAATTAGTAAAACACCATAATTTTTGCTAATCCTTATTTAGTGTTCTTAATTTACCCTTATAGTTTCCTCAACTTTGTAATGGATCGTAAGCATTTGAAATTCTTTCAAGTGGTCATATATACTATGTCCACCCTGCCTTAGCTCCTAATATTTTTAAAGGTGTCCTGTATATAATGGTTAAGCACATACCTCTTCCTCATAGCTCAACGCATCTCTTGCCATGTATTGAACTCAGGTTCTCCTTCTTGACATCGATCAGCTTGGAGAATTTTCCACCCAAGGGTGACATAATCTATAAATTCAAGAGTAGCCAGTTGCACTTTAGCTCACTTATCCCCTTTATCATATTGAAATGCCTTTTCAACCTTATCTCCCAATTAAGGTAATCATCAATATTGCCAAACCTAAAGAAGCTTAACATTTACAACTTCATGTTCTTTAGCATACTAATAGGTTAAGCAACCCTTTCTTTAGCCTCATAGCATCCTTCCTCTTTACTCTCCTTGATTTCACCTCAAATTAATTCTCCTATAAGCTCTTCATTCAACACCAACATTTCAATTTTGTGCTCCAAAATCACCTCGATGACCATAATTAGCTCAATAACCTACTCCCTACACTCTCTTCTACTAAGGAATAGCTCTGACATTGATTGGAACCTCTTTAGCAAGTCAAATGGTGGCTAATCTATTGACAACACTCATTAACTCAACCTATCATGGTGACGAATTCATTGAGTTTCTCATCTGTACATCTTGAAGTGTTGGTGATAGGCCTCTATTGTAGATAACACCACTCCTGTTGTCACCAACACTCGCGTTAATACTAAATCGGTCATTTCTTCTTCACAAAACCTAAAATCGACCCCAAGTAATGCAATGTTGACACTATTGCTTTGAATAAACACTTTTACTTTAGACCTCAAAAACAACTACACACAACACCATAACTTCTTTATTACAATAGCTAAACACAACATAACCGCATTTTATATTTTCCTGGCCTAAAACATGGGACACCTCAAAAACTCTACTAGCTATACTAAACACTATACCTACATTCACATGGTTACTACACCACCTCAACTCCATAATCACAACCCAATAACCTAACTACAACCTTACACTTTCAACATAAAAACTCGTATCACAAGCTCACAACCCACTTCACCACTTTGAACAGAGAACCACAATTGCCTTAAACATAACTTTATGACCCATAATGCAACAATACTACACTACACACCACCAAATATAAGAACAACAACAACATGCGCACATAATACAAGAACGATAGCAACAACTCCAACAATAGACGTTGCCAAAGCTTTAATACCAAAATGATGTAGGTTTGCATGAAAGCACACTAAAGTTAGTAATCACATGGGTTTAGGTCTTAGCCACAAGATAACTAAGTTAAATGGTAGCCAAAGGTGAGCCCATGTATTAGCTCTTTGATATTATGCACCAAAGAACCACATATGGACTTAAGTCTCCAATTGATATGATGTACAGTATGGATAGTTATTAGTTACTCATTGCTAGTTCTTATTTAGGGAACTAAATAAGAGTAGCACTTGAACTTAATTAAGTTAGACTAAGCTTAAGTATAAGAACAAGCACAATGAAGAAGAAGACATAGGGAATATTCATTAGATGATAATCTATAAGCCCTACAGTAAAAAATTTAGAATCGATACGTAAAATTTAGGGTAATCAGATAAGTTGTTTAATCAAGCCTAAATTTTATGACGAAATTAGAAATATTAGTAAATGTGATCCTATGAGTTTAAATTTAAGAAAATAAGCAATAAATAATTAAATATTATAATCATTATTTATCGGAAACATATAAAAAGAGTTCTAATAATAAACAAATCGATAAAGATAAATTATATACACACTAAAAATCATAAAATAACATAAATAATACTAAATAATTAAGGAAAAATCAAGAAAATTATATAAAAAGAGTAGAATTATCTAGAAATGGGGTATGACATGTTATGAATGCAAATTTAAAATTAATCAATTAGATTTACCCAAATAGAAAGTGAAAAAAAAAAGAAGAGATAAGGACACTTGATGACCTAAAAATAAAAAGAAAACCCTAAACTCTTCTATAAAATTAGAAACCACCCACTACAACTTAGTTTCATCAGTTAGGAAGTCAGAAAAAAATAGGGAGATGAGAGAAGAGAAGAAAGAGTAATTTTAGAAAAATTATTATGTAATTAGGCATTTTAAAGGGAATAAACATCCAACGACCACCAGGAACAAAACGGCCACCACCACCATACCCTAAAACCAACACTTAGAGCTGTTGATGCCTGTGGGGCCACCACTGGTGATTGGAAGCTAATCGAATGGTAAGTCTCAATTTTTCTTCTGATTTTGTTTAATTTGTTAAAAATATCAAATGTATATGGAAAATTATGAAATTTTATATTCTAAAATATTTATATATGTAGATTTAAGGAAAAGTGTTAGTTTGATAAAATTAGGTCTTGAGATATACAATGCTTAAGAAACCCATAAACCAAAGTTAGTTTTCGATTTTAATTTAAATGACCTAAATGATATAGTTTTCACTTCAAAATTTTTATATAAATTATTTAGAGTATTCATGATAGTACTATCTAGAGATTTTTAAAAAATTAATTTTCTAAAATTTTACTTAATTTTTAGGCCTCAAAATTGTAGGTAAAAGAGTATATTTTAAGTTAATTTTGTGATTTATGATTAAGTTGGTATAAATATTGATTTAGTATATAATTAGGTATCTTGGAATGTTATTTGCTAATGTAGTATGATATTGATGTTGTTTGAGGTGTTAAGATGTATGTATTATGTATATTATGTGATGAATATGTATATAGGAATAATGGGTGGAATTGGAAATTAAACAAGTAGAAAATATTAGATCAAAATTGATAATATAAAATAAATTTGATATGGAATGAGTATTTAGGTAATGATACTTGAAATGTAGGTTATTCTCACATTAAGAGCAAATTCGGTAATTAAATTATTAGTAGAGTATACCGTACGGATCAAAATACTAATTAGTAGCTAAATAGGAAATTTAAGACAACCAAGTGTAATGTGATTAATTTCACATATTAGTTCACAGAGAGTTCCTAAGGTTTACATATAAAATCTATAATCAGAAATTGAATTATAACCTAATTTAGAAACTGATTAGGAAATTGAATAAAAAACTAGCCTAGAATGGATTGGTAATAAGTAATATATATAACTTGAATAATTGAGTAAAATTATAATTTAAAGCTTATATGTTATAATAATATAAATACTAAAAGAATATTTATATTATAAGGCAAGTGGCGATAAGTTGACCTTGCAGTAAGTCGAGTGAGCAAATCGAGGATTTTAGGTAAGTTAGGATTAATAAATTGCTGTATTTTGGAATATTATATTAAAATACTTAGAGGCTTAGGATTTTATTGTTTGTACTTATAAGTAGATGTTTGTGTGCATACTTGTGTGTCTCTGGTTACTGAACTAAATTTGATGCTTTGTCGTATTGGATTGCTATGATTTGGATGGAGTGAATTATTTGATTATCCTAAACTGAATAAAATCATATTTGACCTAATACCTTAATGAAACATGCATTGCAACCCTTTAGTGGATGATTAGGATTCTTCAATCAAATACCGACACCTTTGAAAGAGATAGCATTAGATAGCATAATGGTCCCTTCTTTATCCTTAATCGAATTAAGTGATAGGAAACGGTGTCGTGGTAAAGATGAGAGCAATGGTTTGAAAGATAGTCATTAGGGGAGCGGTGCCTCCATTGTACAAACATGGGTTTAGTTGTAAACTATTGCATAAGCGTTGAAACTCCTCAACCTGAATTAGAGCAGGTAAAATTACTTTAATTTCACAACAAACTAGACCACGTGTGATGGTATTTGTGTGATGTATTGCATTTAATTTAAATTGTTTGAAAACTACATTAGTGTTTATTTTGCAGTCTTATGTCTCTATCCTGATTTGTTGAACTATTGATTACTCGTACCCTTATAAATTTTCTTGTAGGTGATAATTAATATAGTGCATTATAATTATTTGGAGGTTAGTACTCTTATGAAGAACTTTAGGGGAGTAAGGAGAAATTGGAAGATCAATAGTGTCTTAAGAGTTTTCATGTAATGTTAGTTGTTTAAACTATTTTGTTATATAGATATTTCCTAAAACCATAAGACAATATATATATATATATATATATGTAAATATGACTTAAAGTTTATATTTCTATGTGTTATTTTATTGATAATCTTGTATGAATTGTTTATTTCAAAACAAGGAGTTGTAGATATCTTGTGTAAATCGTATCTATAATAGTGATTATAAGGTCAGTTACTTTCATAATTTAGTTTACATAGTAAGACTGTTACAATTCTACTACTTCGGGACGTAACATAATATGTAGCTAGTTTACAAAATGACTACTTAAGGCAACATCTTAAGTTAGTATAATTACAAAAAGGGTAAAATAGCAAAAGTAGAACGTATACAAAATTATAAGGGTAAAATGTAAAACCAATAGTGGATTGTTCGCTGGATTTTTGTACAATGTCATTAAAAGTAGTGTTATGTGTCAATCAGCAATTGGTAGAGTTTGATGTTAGAGTTTATCCTCTAGTTGGGGGTAGGGATGTAACTGGACGGGTCATAATAAGGTACCCAACCTATTTAATCTATTAAAAACCTTATAAGGTTTAAGGTTGGATTATGGGATTTAAAAAAAAACTCGATGGAAAACCTAACTAGAGAAAAATAAATAAATAATATAAATATTGATTTGATTATTATTACTAAAAAAACAATAATGCCACGTGTTTAATGTGTCCAATCTTTTTTCTACATAAATTAAATTGTGATGATGATTCATTATGTAAGGCCCTTCTCTTGTTTTTCCTCCATGTAAATCTTATGCTACCTACTAACTAGAGAGTCATGACTCACGAGTCAATAGTCATTGACTACATGGGGCCCCTCTCTTGTTCAGCATCTTTCCTTATGAGTTCCTGTATTTTTTTATTTTCTTTTTTCACATAACTTTACCCTTTGTCCCTTTCGTCTAGCATCTAGTGTCTTCTTTACTTTACTCATTAGGCAAAACTGTAAAGAACTAGAAAATAAAAAAATTAGCAACCATTAACCTTCCTTCAACTCTCATTTTTCTCAATTGCTACACTCGAAACTTTCATAGGATGATTCTGAACTCTCCCAAACGCTCTACGAAGTCACTTAAAAAGATAGAAATAGGTTGGTTTAGGATTCTCTTGTTTTAATTTATAGATTATGTTATTAATATATCTAGCTTTTCATGTCCAATTTCAACATTGTTGATTATTTTAGATTTGCATTTTTTAAGTGTGTGCATTATTCATGTAAAAAGTTTTTTTTAGATAAAATCAATGTGTTGCGTTAAAAGGTGGGCATTAAGGTTTAGGATTCTCTTGTTTCAAATTGGATGGCTTAGAAGGATTTTTGTATGTTCTTTTGTGCAATCAAGATGATATTCATTTGCAAGTTTCTATTTATTCTAATTCATATTAGTACATATTAGAAGCTTATTGGTTTACCAATATCATGGACATTAAAAACAATCCTTAAAAAAGACAAGGGAAGTTAATATTAACTCTCCTCAAGAAATGTCTAAATGTTTAGTTTGAGCAATTCACCTACAGGGTTGGTATGGTGTGGGAAAGTTCCATGATAATATCTTGGAAAGCAAAGCAAAAATAGAGAAAATTAAAGCCATATACATTATTAGTCTATTAGAGAAATATATTGTACATGTAATGTATATTATTTTTATTTTGCTAAAGGAGAATTGTGTTGCCATTCTATTGTACAAAAATAATCAATAGGTACTGGCCAATTTTTTCATTTGATTTTTCATGTTTTAAATATACTTTTAGGAAAACTAGTTTTCAATAAAAGCCCTAGCTAGTTTTATTATTTTGGTATACACATGTAATTTAATTATATACCCATGCTTACTGTGGAAGTATTTAAGCTAATGTTTTGTTTATTATTTTTTCCCTATAGAGGAGATTTCTATCATACATAAGTTCATGGAAAATATATAGTAAAAGCCTATAGTTTTATTATGTACCCATGCTTAGTTTTATTTTTTCCCTATAAAGTTATGGACATCCATTTATTTCTATCATATATAAATATATATATTGTTATATATATGATGAATAAGAAAACATAAGTTCATGGACAATAAGTAAAAATAAGAACCCTTTATCGATATCATCATATCCTAATTTTTGTTATTGTTATACAATGAATTAAAAACATGATAGAAACCACATACAATGTTATGTTTGTATCGATTTTATCATAAGCAGACTCAACAACATTCTCGAAAACAATCTATTGAATGAGTTATTTGAGTAGCTCACATTTACTAGTAGTGTGAATAGTACTTTTTCTTCATTTGTAAATAAACATGGACACCATTATTTGTTTTATATCAACTTCGCTTATTTATATCAATTCTTGATATTTGGATTTGATGCATAAAAAGAAACAACTAGTACGTCAACTTCTTAAGTAACAAGCAATCAAGACCACAATGATGGTCAAGGGAAGCATAAGTTGACTTCAGTTATATAAAATGACATAGTTAAGAAAACAATCGATGGGGTAAATGTTGCAATTTACAATCGTTGCAATACACCAAACTAAAAGCTAATAGTGCCAATGGAACAAATTATCTACGCAACCATTTGAAAAGATGCTTGAAGAAAAGAAAACAATTTGACATAAGACAATGTCTTTTAGCAATGAAGAAGAAAGAATTTGAGGAAGGGAGTGTTAGTAATATGATTATTGGAAATCGATCATTTAATCAATAATACTCAAGGAAAAAACTTGCGAAGATGATCATTATCCATGAGTATCCAATTTCAATGGTAGAGCACAATTGTTTTCAAGATTATATTACAAGTATTCAACCCCTCATACAGTACGTAAGTCATACCACCATGAAAAAAGAAATTATGAGTATGTATAATGTGGAAAAGGAGAAATTGAGAGTCTTGTTAAAAAGGTTGAAATCTTGGGTTGTAATAACAATAGATATGTGGACATCTAATTAAAGGAAGGGACGCTCACTTTATTGATAATTGTTGGAGACTTCAAAGTCGTTCATTGAATTAAGCTTATTTGTTTTTTTTTTTTAAATTATCAATTGAAATATCACTCTTTTTTTAACACTAGCTATATTTTTATGTAGCTTTTTATATGTTCCCACTCCTCGTACAAATGAAGTAATTGTTGATAGTTTGTTTGATGCACTGATGGCATGGGTTCTTGATAAGAAGCTATCTACAATCAGTGTAGACTGTTGTTCTACAAATGGTGCAATGGTCACAACAGTTATGATGAAGTTGCAAAGAGATGATTTAATTCTTCAAGGTAAGGTACTCCATATGCGTTGTTGTGCGCATTTCTTAAACTTAATTGTGAAGGATGGTGTTACTATTATTGAAAATGTAATCGAGAGGACCCATGAAAGTGTTGCATTTTAGTTTGCAACATTATCATGAGTAGAAAAATTTCAAGAGGGATGTAAGCTGTTGGATATTGTGTATGATAGAAAGCTTTCCTTAGATTGTAAAACACGCTGGAATTCCACTTATCACGTGCTTCTCACAACAATAAAATATAAGGAAGTTTTCTATAAGGTTCAGTGTATGGACATACATCATAAAAGTCTTTCAACAAATAATTATTGGGATTTGGCAGAGGAAGTTTGCAAGAAGCTAGCAATTTTTGATGAGGTAACTAATTTATTTTCTCACAAACAATATCCAACTATGAATTATTATTTTGAAAAGTTGTATGAAATTAAGGATGCCTTACTTGAGTGGAGGGATTCTTTGGAAGTTAGCTTTGCAAAGGAGTTTGACCTCTTCCTCCATGAATTGATGAGAGAGAGCTTAACGGACTAAGGTGGTAAGTTTGCAAGCTTAAGATCGAGTAATGAATCGTGATTCCTATAAAAGACTATGCCATGTCTTGAAGCACAAGGTTTACATTGGCTTAGTAAAAGGGGAAAGTTTGTGTTAGATGACGAGTCCAAGTTCCTTTATTTGTTGGTGAGTATGGGGATGAAATTACATATGGTATGATATCTATGGATATTGTTTATATCTTACTTGAAAGACTATGGTTACCTGATAAGAAAGTAATAAATAATGCGTTTAAGAATGTCTACACCTTTAGAAATGATGGAATTCAAATTATATTGTTACCATGAGTTTAATGACGTTGGATGAGCTCAAATTGCTAAATGTAAGTAGAAAAACATGACATAGAAAAGCTCATTTGCATGGAAACCTTCTTACTTTCATCACAAGCCAAAGCAGAAGTGAGATTTGAATGTGAATATTCACTTACTCAAGGGTGATAATAAGAATTAGAGTCTTGAATATTGAATCAATCATTTGAGAGTGTGTGGGCTTATTAAGATAAAGATGGGGTATAAGGCTAAGAAGAATGCATTTGGAAATTGTAACAAGTTTGAATTACAAACTATTGTCCAAATGGGGAATATTACCATTTAAATGGCTACAGGTGAAGGAAGCACTGTTTGAACAAGCAATAAACACAATCTAGATGGGAGAGTGCACAAAACCAATAAAACCAAGTCTCTTTCTTACCATCTAATTGGTAGCTTTCTATCATTTAGTTAGGTAGTTTGTGCCAAGTTTCTAGTTGACTAGCAATTCCAACCATTTAGATAACCAACAATATAATGGTAAATATTATAGTAGGAATATGCATTTTAATCTACTTTATGTTTATTCTTACTTATGTTTTTTTGTCATTATTCTTATTAGGTTAATTTATAAGCTTGTTTTATTTGTGTTTGAATAACTC
This sequence comes from Lumnitzera littorea, assembly GCA_024138015.1. Classification (NCBI taxonomy): domain Eukaryota; kingdom Viridiplantae; phylum Streptophyta; class Magnoliopsida; order Myrtales; family Combretaceae; genus Lumnitzera; species Lumnitzera littorea. Next base: position 10,592,326 of record JAMXBB010000009.1, on the reverse strand, counting down.
CATTACTAGTACTAACATTTTTCATTATGAGGAGACTTTTCATCCATTTTAGAATTATTTTCTTTCTAATATTAGTTAGACACTTTTATTTTTGATTGTGATAATCTTATAACTTAGATTAATCATGAGTCATGTCGATTGATCTATCGATTGATCCAATTAGCACCTTAATTCCTAAAATCACGAATAACATTGATTATGGGATTTCAGATACAAGCCCAATTAGGTTAATATTACAATCTCAACCTCAATTTTCCCTTTTTTAAAATTTTTTCTTTTTATAATTATATACATAAAATTTCGATTTATCTAATCTCATATCTAATTGAAGATCTAATTATTACTATCTATTCCTTAGTTAACTCCAATTTACATTATTAATCCAGTCAATATAATTAATCAATAAGGTGACTGCCCATGACCTTGGGGAGTAGCATAACTCCCCAAAAAGTGGTCATCAGCCATTACTTGTAAAATAGTGGGTTGCAACCCACTTTAAAAATATGTAGTTATCTTATTGATTGATCGTATTAATTGAACTAATGGTATAAGTTAGAGTTTACTAAGGTGTAACCAATGAAAATTACATCTTGAATTAAGTGTATAATTATATAAGTCAAAATTTCAGGTGTGTAACTGCAAAAAACAATAAAGTTGAGACATAAACTGCGACATTGCTCCAATCCAACTCAATTATTAATTAAAGTCTAATTCTAATTAGTAATCAATCGTATCATTTACCTTAGAGATTTATTATACCTCAACATACATAAAAACTATCTCATTTTTGCTATTCAATACCCAAAATCATAAGAAAGGTAAAATTTCTATTGCTCATAGAGGATTGTGTCTTAAGATTGTAGGCAAATCATTGCTATCCGACGATGATCAACATGAGTTATAAAATCCCTTCGACGTATTTGTGAGTGCAAATGATAAATGTTTCAAGGTTCCGACTAATTTGCATAGAATGGATTACTAGGGCCGTCAGTCATTGCTTTTTTTTTTTTTTTTGGATTCGTGCTGTCTCCGCGAAGTGTGATGACTAAATTTCTTTTGTAAGCTATTATAGAATTTAGGTTTATGGAATATTGGCAGTGAAGTGAGGAGCAATTTGAGTGTGAAATGGTGTTTGTATAATTTGCAGCATTGAAAAAATGATTTCAGTAAGAACTGAAGCTCCTATTGCAGAGCAATAAATGGCTGCCGAATACAGCAGGGGAACAATTCTTTTTGGATTTTCTGATAATTTTGTTTTTTAATTACGAAAAAGAGTATTTAAGTATTATCATATTTGAATTGACTCCTACGATATAACTTGATTCGATTCGATTCTAATTCAATTTCTGATCAAATCCGATTTTCCTTTTAATCTTTTAACCCCTCCACATATTGAGAACACTATAAAGATAGATACCACTACTCCAATAAGTACTAGCATAACAGAAATATTTTAACAATCGCATGCAACCTTCCCCTCGTATGAGTTGTAATGAACTGGCCTTTACACTTGGCCAATGATGGGCTCAAGGCCCATCATCATTAGCCCTTGAAAATACTGCCCAGAGTCGCGACTTCCAACCTCATTTTGTCTTGGTTTCCACTCCGTTGAGGTTTTAATCATGACCCGTTAACATTCCCAGTGACTTACCTTCCATACAAAGTAGTTTAACCTACCTTAAGCAAAGTTTAAGTAGATCATAGTACACCAGAAGTCCAAAGGAATCAGGTTCGGTGCAAGTTAATTCTATTAACATAATTCTCCATCATCGGCGGGGTCGGCGATATACACAACCCTTACCATAACCTTCTAACCAAGTAAGCATCTTCCCTCTAAATTTTATGAACATGGATCCGTAAGACCGGTAGTCACAACTAACGACTAGCGATTCTCTCTCCTTTTCTTCTGGCCAATGTATTGTCTGAAAATGACAAGTCACAAGTTCGGTACAAAGGCTTCGCAATGGTTGCAGACTCTGGGAAGATATCGTCAGCTAAATCTAATACTTCAAGTGGAAGGAAGTTATTCAATTTTCAACTTCCATCATCTAACTCCCTACAAAAGTCACAAGTACTGTTCTTGGATCCTAGCTCGGTTCTCTTCCCACCACAGCCTAGCTTGCGTCTCTCCAAACCTTTCTCGGCTGCACGAAGCAAAAGAAGATGTGAACTACCGGAAATTGTAAAAATATGATGAAAATTACGTTACTCCATATAACGTCATTGGTTGAATTTTTCATGCTGGAAAAATCAACAACAGAAAACTCGATTCACTAGTCAGAGAAAAAGCTGTTCCTCCTTGCTCTGTCAGCTCAAAATAAGGCTTTAAAGTTTTGAGGAAGCGAATTTCAAAATGAAATCATTTAGCACTTTGATGCAAGATCTCAACCAAATGACTACATAATTTTGCTACTTGGATAGGGATAAGAAAGTCAACAAGGATAACCAAAAAGAAAGAGGACCAATGCATAACATAAACCCAACCATTCTCATTTCATATCAACAAATCATTTACCTAAATCGAACACGCCGAAGCTCCCGTGTGCCATCTGGCATTGCTCTAATAGTGATATAAACTCCTGGCTCATCCCGTTCAACCCATTCAGTCTCCATATCGCTCGCATTACTCACAGAGAGTTCTCCTGAGTGATCTGCCTCCCTTGACGAAACAGAACCATCCAAAGATGAAGTCTCAGTCTTTGTCCCACTAATGCTAGAGAGTTTTGGTGTTGACACAAGACCAGCTGAGTCATAATAATTACGCAATTGCATGGAGTGCTGATCGATGGTCTTGGGACGTTGAATACTACGAGGTGGATATTCTTTGCTGAGTGGTGGAGTAGCAGGGCTTGCCTTGGCAGCTTCGTTCTTTGATACCTGAAATATGGAGAGTTGGTTACCTTGAGCACCAAAAACATCTTACTACGGCAAACATTTGATGCAAAAGTAACTATAAGTGAATATTGCTAGATTATCCTTTGTAGACATTACATATTTATCAAATGGGAATCAAAAGCACTTGAGGAGGGAGGGGGAGAAGTCAAATATAAAGGAAAACAAAAGGAGAAAGATGGTGAATAGCCAGATGAAAATCATACGTTTATAATATCAAGCACTTCAATTTCAATAAAACTTCTCATAATGTTGAGAGTAAGATAGTAGATCTCAGGCTCTACCTACCAAACTACTTATCAATTAATATGACTTTTGTGATTAAGAAATAACACCCAAGTGAGTTTCTACATGAGGGATATATTACAAAGGGCGATAAAATTTAAGGTATGAAAATCCTGAGTAAAATAGCTTTCTTAGTAAATGTGTTAAAAACAAAACTCTGAGCCATGCTACAAACTTACCTCATTTTCAGAACTATATTGCATTGGCAGTGGGACTGCTTGTTGATTGAAGTGCTGAACATTGTAAAGCTCCATGACCTTGTCGTAGTTCTCTGTCCACCATCTTTGAGCTTGCCACTTATTAAATATTTCCCGGCTGATACAAATTCAGAATTTCAGGCACAATTTAGGATTTCAAACTAACATTGTAAGATAAAAGCCAGGGATAAATGAAAATCCAAGGTTGCAAATAAAAAATGCTACTTCGGCACTCAGCTTCTGAAAAATGCAGTTAATATATACTATAATGTTAATGAGTCAAGAGCATCCTACAAAATGACTAAATCTGCACAAGAAAAGAGCATTTATCAGGGAATTTGGTAAAAAGCAAAAATCTCTACCTTTTCAATGCTAAAAAAATCAGAACAGATATGTAAGAGTTGTTAAAATTCTTAATCTACCAGCAAAATGGGGCCAAAAATAAATAAATAAATAAATTTTCTTTGTTCCCTTTTGTCCTAGCAGAACATCTTCTCGATCAGTCTTTTGAGTGGTCTCAATACCATAATAACTTTTTATCTCTGTAATATCACCCAAAGTTGCATAAAAATGCCGGTTTGATAATAAGATGCACAATTTGTTGAACTATTAAAAAGAATTACTTATGCACTTATTAACACGATGGTACACTCCTTCTCAGTATAGCTGCACGGAACTGTAAGGAGAATAGAAAATCAAAATGATGGCCATAGCTTTGGTACAATTGCTTTTCATACAGTACTGCAATAGCATGGTCAAGGTGGAATCTGCCAAAAACAATAGGCACACATCATGGGGACCACGTCAATGATGCCAAAAAGAAAGTGACTACGTGGCAATTCACATGCAGGTTCTACCCAGAAAAAGACAAGATCACCATATCTCAACCAATCCCATTAAACCCAAACCTACAGAATCAAGTTATCAGGTAAATAAATCAAAAGCTTCAAACTAGGAACAGAGCTGGTCCGTTTCATAGGAAATGGCAGAGCTGCATAGTTCAAAGTACTGCTGACAAAAAGTAAATTGGGGAAAGCAATTACCGCACATTGCCATACGATCAAGATCAAACTGTACTTGTACAAACTCCCATATGCCAGCGTATCCGTAATCAATATTGGAAATAAGACTAAAGAAAATAAGATTGTGGACACATTAACTACAGGGCCCACTAATAAACAAGAGCAATGTACCTGAATCGAATCCTCTTAAGCTCATTTCCTCCCTGAGGCAAGGAAATAAATGTGATAAGAACCCCGGGCTCCACTTGAGCAACCCACTCCTTGGGTTCATCTTCCTCCATAAGGACCAAGGATTCGGTGCGTCCACTGACTGATGCTGGAGTAGCCTCACCACTAGAAAGACCTTTTAGCTGAGCCTCCATTTCCTTCCCCCATAGCCTAGGAGTTGAACTTGCACTATCTGTTCTACGGTATGAGCAGTGGAATCTAGCAGAACCGGAGGCAGTTTTGGAGTCCACACTATTTCGTTTGAGATTGTGATTCGACCCAGAACATGACTTGCAATTTCTGTATGCTCCAGATGCCTTCAAAGCCATATCCTTGATCTACAAAAATTGAAACCTTTCATTGTCTATTTCTTTTTTGTTTTTCCTTTTTTTTTTCCCCTAAATAATGAATCATCTAGAAACTATTTCCCCATAATCATTAAAAAGGTATAACACCAACAATTCCTCAGATCTTGCTTTTTGTTGTTTCATTTTGAATAAAATACAATTCACGTTGATTTGCAGCATATCTTCTTTCACAAAACATATTTACTCTGTCTGTTTTTCTCCAAAGTTTTATCTATCTAAAACATAACAGAGAGAACACAAGCTATTGCTAGCTAAGTGAAAAAGGAAAGAATAATAACAATAAAAGAAAGCTCTTCATTCATTCCCTAAAATCCACCGACTAAAAGAAATAGAAAAAAGAGATCAATTGATCAAAATGCAATGCAAACATCTATCATAAAGCAACCCGTAATCATTAGATTGCTATAGTCAAGAAATGTCCCGATCCGCACCTGATTCTTCACTTTATGAGTGTAACAATACAAAGGTTGGAAATGCAAACGGTAAAATGCGGACAATCTGCCACCAAGCAACCAGTAATCACTAAACTACTAAAATTCAAAAACTTACCCTTTGCAAAATAAGGATATCCTATCATCAAGCGACCTGTAATCATTAAATTTGCTAAAATCCAAGAAATTTCCTAATCCTCAAACTCAATACCGTCATTCCTCACCCTACGAGTCTACTCCAACAACAACGCGAAATGGATTCAAAATATTTGCACACCAACATATCTCGTATGTTTAACTGACTCCGTATCCGTTACTGTTACGTCGACAAGAATTTTGACAGGAAATACAACCCAATTCGAGCACAACAGAATGATAATAACAAAAGCAGCAGCAGTAGTAATACCTGCATGGTGAGAATTTTAATGGCTTGTTTAGTTCTGGGAGTTGCAACATTATCATCGTCTTCGCCTTGTTGTCGCTGTCTTTGTCTTTGCCGATGAAAAGATCCATCGTTCAATTCCTTCGAACAAGCTATACAAGTCAACATCTCCTAATAAGACAAAGCAAGAAACAGCACATATAAGTACGAAGAAATCAGCATAAAATGATCGACAGCACTTGAACAGAGACTAAAAATGATTCAATCAATCAACAAAGCAAGCAATACAATACCTACAGTATACACTCTGATGAGACAAGCACGAAGTTGTATAACTCTCTCTCTCTCTCTATTTCGATATGTGTTTAGCGTTTATTGAATATGATTGAAATTGCTTTTATTACAAGTCATCATTTTGCGTGGTTCGACAATCTCTCTCACTCGCTCTGCATAGAAAGAGAAAGAGAGAGAGAGAGAAAATTTAGGGGAAATTGGCGAATAATTAGGGTTTTAAGAGAATTTGTTATCGAGTTTATTCAATTAGAAGAGAGTTTTTTACATTGTTCGAAAACACACACTCTCTCTCTCTCTCTCTCTCTCTCTCTCTCTCTCTCTCTCTTTCTATGGCTTCTCTGTATCTCTGTAAGTGTGTGCGTGAAGTGACGGTGTGTGTGCGTGTGTATGTGCGGAATTGTGAAACTTGGCCAACTAAATAGAGTTCATATAGTGCATGTGCGGGTGACCCCACGTATATGCCTTTTTATTTTTGGGCTAAATCGGGACGATTTTACTTATTTCCAGAGTTACCGAATCCCGGTTGTTTGGTACGGTTTAATCTCATTTGATATGGTTCTTTTATAAAACCGATTTGGTGCAGTTGCAGTTTAATCTACCGTTTAAATCGATTTATTTTAATTTTTAACACTCTAGACAATTATTCGAACCAGATCAGAAAACATTACTTATTTCTATAGGCTGAATAGTTTATTTTTTTAATCAAATAGGGATAATGAAAGACGGGATGTTCAAACTTGATGATCTATTTTAAAATTGTCCATTTAGGCCTAAGGATATTAATAAAAAGGTGCATTTTGATCTTATTTTACTTACTTTTTTTTCTTGAATAAAATAATGAAAAACAAACTAAAATTAAGAATATATATATAAATAGGGGAAAAATGTTAATACAGGATTCCGAATGCAATATTTTTCTAAAATCTAGAATTCTAAACGCATAATATCAAAATAGGAATTGAATGCTTGTGAATGTTTTTGCATTTAACCCTTTTGGGTGACGAAAAAAGTTCTAATATTAATAATATATAATGTAAATTGATAAGTGATGTATAAATATTTTAAAATTTTGATATATAAAAATATAATTGGTATTTAAAAAAAATTATGATTCTTCACTAATATGTATTAAAATTTTATAAATATTTAAACATTATATATTATTATAATTGAATATTTTTTCATGAGTGACCTCTAAGTGCCACTTAATCACTGTAATAAAATTTGTTTGGTGAAGATAATTGTACATTTTACAAAAGATACATGCATTGAAATGTGTAATTTTTTTTTTTTTTGTTAACAAGTGTCAACTGAAATACACACATCAACATTTTCATTTGCTAGTGATTCATTTATAAGTATCTCGAGGAAAAAACGATTCTATTTAATTAATAATTTTAATAAAAGAAAATTTTCATTATTCGAGATACAATATATGTAAAAAGGAAATATTTATAGGAGTAAAGAGTTTCTTTTTCTTCTTGTTAATAAGTGTTTATAAATACTCATTTCCTCGTTATTTTTTTTTTCAAAAGACTTGTTTTTTTTTTTGGCAATATTTGAGAGACTTCATATTTGTTGAGAAATTAAAATTTTTAACTTTTCTAATTTGAAAATTTTTTTTTCATTAATTATGTAATTTCGGAGAAAATGAAATATTTTATTTTCTATCCAGGTGCCAAGACACGCTATTATTTTTTTTCCCTAAATATATGTATGGGGATCCGTGAGGGTACTGGAACTCTGTGAGCGCAACTGAAAATTGTGAATGCCATGTGTAAGTGTGATGGTTGTAGTTTTCATGTTACGATGCGTAAAGGAGGCCAGAGAGATGGGACATGCAGGAGTAAGTAGATTTTTAAAAGGTAGGGCCTGTCCCAACTGAGCCATTGCAACTTGCAATAAATAATGAAAAATTTTATGGAAATGGATGGACCGGAAGATCCGAGTATAAATAAAGGGTGAAAATTTTTAATAATATACTAGCATCCCATGTATTTACATTATATATATAAAAAATATAAAATAAGGAAAGGGAGAAAGATGTAGGTATAGTTAAAAGGAAAATGTAGAAAAGTAGGAGATTAAAAAAATGAGAGAGAGAAAATACAAAGTAAGGAAAAAAAATGAAGAGAGAGAAAAATGAGTAAATGAAAGTATTTATTTATTAGTTATAATTTTATTAGTTTGTTTTATTGTTAATTTTTTTGTTAAATAACAGTAAATTGAGGATAAATATATAATTTTAAAAAAATAATTACTTAAGACCTAGTTTACTTTAATAATATAGATATAAAACTAAAACTATTAGAACTAGTGCAAATAAAATATATTTATTTTACATTGTTGGTGTAACAAGTCAAGTATTAATGTAGATGCTAGTATGGTGTCTAATATAGATTTGCACATTGGGCTGGCTTGGCCTTAAACCGATTTGGATTTGTCGATTTATGAGTTTGGCTATGGCTGGACCATGACTAGCTTGGGGGGAGGGGGGGGGGGACGGTTTCGGGCCGATTTAGCCTTTGAACTTTTTTTTTAATATTTAATTTTTTATTAATTTAAAAAAATACATTAATAAATTCCAATAAAGTGACCTTATTTTCCTTTTTTTTTAAGTATTATAATTCATTAATAATTTCTAATTTTTTAATTAATTTTTGACTTAATGTGATTTCAATACTTTTTTTCCTTTTAAATTTTATATTTTCTTCATAATTAAGTCTTTAATATTTGACAAGTTTTACAAAAATGATTTATATTAACTTAAATTGAATTTTCGATCTATCATTAACACATTAATTTATGATTAATCATCCATAATTAATTTAATGATATTATTTTTAAAAAATTACCTTTCATCATTACAAAGAAAGTAGTTTTAAAAAATCAATCATCTATTATTAGTTTAATGGTATTTCTCTCTCTCTCTCTCTCTTCTTTTTTTTAGTGGGTGAATCGGTTGGATCGATTCACTGGTTCGAATAATTTGACCTGGCCTTCTACTGGCCAGACCGGTTCACAGTTTAAAATTGACCCTTACATAAATCTAGTCTAATATATCAATTGAATCTAAGGAAGTTGTAACGGTAGTGTAATGGTATCATCTATTTATCTAACTTACTAATGACGTTTCTCTCATATTTACATTACTAAAACCTTTTACTTCCATTTATATCTAGGTTGAAATGCTCATTATCCAATATATAATTCTTTTTATAAATGATTGTAATATCCCAAACTAAAAATAGTCAACATTAATGCTAACAAATACTAAAAGACCATTTTTTTCAACTTCTTTTTCCAAAACTTTCTAGTTTATGTTAAAATGATGTTTGCTAAACAACCCATTTTCTACGATCCATGTGAGATTACAATCCCATGAATCACAATCTAATACCTCTTTAATATGCAATATTCTTGTTACAAGACCTTATGATTAGGCTTGCTTCTTTCCCCTTTTAAATATACGTTTTAATTCATTCTTACCACTCTTATACTATAGGTTATCCTAAAAAGTATGAACACTACTCGTACTCTACAAACCTCTTATTTAAATTAGGTCAAAATAGGCTCACTAACTTCCACCTTGATTCATCTCAAAATTGCCCACCTACTAGTAGGAGATCGATTCTAATATCATTTTGCAATGCCTTCAACTAAAAATAGTTAATAACTATACTAATAAATATTGAAAGGTTTTTTTCAATTGTTTAGTCCAAAACTTTTTAAGTAATCTTACTATAATATTCATTACCTTAGTTTTATAAACCAATGGAATTCTTTTTCCCATAATCTATTTGTAGCTACAATGCTATGGGGTATCAGATGGATATCATTACCTTTGCTTCCCGAATTAAGTTTATTTATGTGTAGAACATCCATTCATTTCTTCATATTTTAAGTAAATCATTTAAATAGTAGTTGTACTATTACTAATTGCAATGGTTCTAATCTTCCTTCTCCCAAAGTTGTATTATTTGTAACAGTTGGTTTAAGGAAAAAAAGTCAATCATTTAAGTGTTTTATAAATTAAAATCCAGTGAGTTCATATGTCTTTTAGTTGAGTCATTTAAGTCCTTTGTGGTTATCTTACTGCACCATATAAATCCTCTATGTACAATCATATACTATAAAAAAACATTAACCATATAAATCCTTTGTGTACAATCAAGTATGTATTACTAAGTAATGACGTTTAGTAAAATAGTCAACATCTATAAACATGGTTAGTTCTTGATAATCATTGATTAACTAAGTGAAAAATCAAACTATTTGAATGTTAGCTTGAATAGTGTCAACAAATTAATCAGACGATCATAACTTATTTATGAAAGATAATGTGGACCTGAAGTCAAATCATGTTGAACTAAAAGTTGTTGAATTACACGTTTGATAAGACAAAGCATTTTATTTAAGTGTTTTGTCCGAGAACAACTCAAATTATCAAGGGGGCTTAGTCCAAATATTCTTAGAAATCTTAAGTTGCTTAAATCTGCACTTTGCCTAAAACTGGTTCAAATCATTGCTCAATGATTTAAACCATTTCGTGCATTATTTTTTTTTTTCAGGAAATTTTCTTAAAACTTATCAGAAGCTTATGTATACAAGTCCGAGGACAGATTAGAGGCAATTAAATGAGTTGTACTGGCAAACTAATACCTTTACTATTTCAGTAAGATTGGGTGAACAGCACTTAAGAGCTATCATTTGTAAATTTTTTGAGCACCTTACTTATATTTATTGATGCTATTTTTTTTTTAAAGAAAAAGATAAACCTCATTGTTTATGCCGACACTCTAAAATGACGATGGAAGAAACATCATGGAAAGATTCAACCCCACCTATATTATGGGCCTAATTTGAGAAAATTAAGACTCTCGTTACTTGTGAAGATTATTATAATTTTGATAATATAGTACTGATTTACCATTGAAAAGGATTATATTTGAATATTCCCTTCTTCAAATTGTAATATTTAATGTTGTTAGCAAAAAGACTCCTGTTGCTCAATGTTAACAAAGTCACCTATTTAAAACTAAGGGACGTGCACATGCATATGGCAACGAATTAAAATATAAAATCATTATTGAATTAAACTATATAAACAATAAATAATTTATCCATAAATGATTTTAAAAATGTATAAAGATAAAGAAAAGCATAATTGCTGGAATAAATTATGAATGTGTTACAATGTGTATATAATATCGTGTTGATATGATAGAGAAAGAGAGAGAGAGAGAGAGAGATAATGGAGAGAGAACAAGGGAAGAGAGAAATTAATGAGAAGAAGATAAATTGATGGATTTTGATAAATTTATCATATAAAATATTGATAATTGCTTTTAAAAATAGGATTTTTTTTTGTGATTATACTATATTTTCAGGCTAATTCAATAAAAACAAAAATAAAATTAAGAAGCAATTATTCAAGGTTCTTTAGACTTAAATAATATAGATAATAACAAAACAAACAAAAATCAAATTGTCTCGTAATATACGTTTTGTATTCATCTATGATTCATCAAATCTCTAGCTCATGCATTGATCAAGTTGGATCATCAACTTGAAAAATTGTCTTTTGTCTTCTCTGACCGTCTAACCAAACCATAAATATATTAGCAATTCAAGAAGATCCTACTTTGTCTATTTGTGGTTTGGTAACGTCATTTATATCTAATATTTAATGTAAAGCTTCATAATATTGTAAAGTCCGCCGGCTCCAATCGACAAAGAATGCAAATTGATATTTTAAGCATTTAGTACTCCTCTGAAATATACTTAAAATAGAGCCATCAACTCATATTTGTGTGTGAACTCATCGATAGGGTTTCCTTAAAAGCAGGAAAGAAGTCCTTGATTGTTTGTCAACAATATAGGCGGGGGAAGATGCACATGTGCTGTGGTTGGCAGATGCTCCTTTTTGGATTGTGATGTAATTATACATTTAAGTCCCACTTGAGCCCTCCTAATCGAATTAAAAACTTCGTAAACACGTCTCCTAAAATATTAATCATGCGCGGTTAAAATTCCTGAAGTTTTAAAGATGCTATTACTTTTGTATACCCTAATAATATAAATATATATATATATATATTGATTCCAAATCAGCACTAAAATTCTAAAATTACCTCTATTATCTAGCCTTTTGATAATCGGTATAGGAGTTTTGGTAATAATTTAAAAGGGTATGTATATATTTTTCAAAAAGTTATAACAAATAAAATTACGTTTGGAAATTTAGGTAACTAATTCGCATCCGATAATTAATTATAAAAGCGATTTAAGAATTATTCCTAGAAGCACCAGGCCAAGAAATCAACACATAGACACTTTCCCACATTTTGTGGTATTGGTTGAGCGATAGTGAACATGTTTTTAGCTTTTGGAATGGATATTATTACATGCTATTGGCAATGCAATGATTTCCATTGTCATGTGAGATTTGACATATCTATGTAATGTATATGTGTGTATGCAGGTAAGTAATTGGACTTAAAATCGAAAAGGACAATCTATGTATTGACTTTGTTTTTTTTTTTTTTTTTTAATATATATATATTTTTGGAATTGATGAAAAAGTAAAGGATGCCTACTGTGGTAGACATAGTAAAAATCATTAATGTCATCTTTTTTTTTAAAAAAAAAAAATTTTGGCAGTCAAATAAATAATCAATATTTTATTGTATATTTTAAACACATTTTCAATGACGATGCATCCTAGTCATATGTACATTAAAAAAATTATCGTATGAGACACCAACACATCTAATAAAAAAGCAAACATAGAAGAGAAAAAGTAAAAAAAGAAAAAAGAAATCATGAAAGTAAATAAAAGAAACATATAAAGTAATAAGTAATTATAAAAGTTACAGTAGAAAAGAACTTTAATTATAAGTGACGTTTTACATGAACCGTAACATAATTGATAAAAACAAATAAAATTAATCTATAAAGATATGTATAACCATCTATAATAATTAGTTATCTAATATCAAATTTTTATCGGATCTTATCAACCTTTTAAGTATATTACATACACGTTAGTCTTTATTTAGTCTCTACACCTGAAAAGCGAAAAACAAAATAAAGTACATAATTGATTAATTACTTTGCGGGAAGTAGGTTCCTTGAAAAAATTCGTTAACTAAAAAAGGCGTAGTGATTTCATACGACCCACTCCGTCACGATATACTAAATAAATACACGCAAATTGCAAAGGTGGAAACATCAAATGGGAATAGAATCCTTCCCTGAGTTCAAACGATTATGACGGCACGTTTGGCTTGCGCAACGAAATAAAAATGTAATTTTTGGAAAAAATAAAACAAACAATAATTTATTTTATCTAGTTAACATAAAATATATCTGAAAATATTAATATAATCCTTTTCTTAGTTATGGTTGGAGAGTAGACTAAGATACTATGAATGAAGTGTCACATCCTGAAACAGTAAAGTTGTAACAGTTTCATTATGTAAATCATTTTAAAATAGAAACCAATGATATAGCTGTTATTTTAGACCCGATTCACACAAGACATTTACGATTAACTCACTTTACAGTAAATAGTTCATAAATTAAATAAATTATTTACGTATGAAATTATAAGGAATACATATTTATTTTAAAATAATTCGAGTATATTATAAGATTCTGTAGCCTGCACATATTCTACTTGAGAAATAAAAACTTTAAAGATAAAATTTAAACTTGTAAGTGTATCATATCCTTAGATTTATATCCTTATTCTCCAGAATTTTGCAATTGCTAGCTTTAAGATAAATGTAAGTCATTTTCTAGTTAATACTTGCAACAATGTCTATAAGGATGTGAGTAACTATAACTCAGTAAGTTAGGATGGAAACTTAAAACTATACAACAAATACCATCACACGACGTTGTCTAGCTCATCATGAGATTAGAGAAATTGTATTCGTTTTAGTTCGGGTTAAGGAATTTCCATTAATATAACAGCTTACAATTAAACGTAAGCTTGTACAATGGAGATACTACTCCTCCCGCGACTACCTTCAAACCGTTAACTTCATCCTTACTGCGACCTCCTTACTTGTAATTTAGTTTGACTAAGGATGAACAAATGACCAATTATATTATCCAGCGATATCCCTTTCGAATAGGTTGGTAATTGGCTGGAGAATCATAATGTTTTCTTAATGGGTTGTTATGCAGATCCAGTTTAAATTTATGAGTCAAATATTCAGTTAAATTTGGTTTAAGATATTCAATCATTTAAAACAAATCACTATAAATACCAACCAACAGCAAATTAGAATCATATCAGCAACTCAGAACAAACATATGCATATAGCCAATTATCTAATAAGCACAATTAAGTACAATTTTAAGTCTCAAAGTACTAAAACTAAGTACTCCGAAATACAATAACGTATTAATCCTAATTTACTTGAACTCTTCGCTTGCTCATTTGAAGTGCGACTCGCTTAGGTTATTGCCGATAATCTCTATATTATAAATATTGTTTTAATGTGTGTATATAACTATCTTATATAAACTTCATTATGTAGTTCTTTTAAGTGATCTTCAGTTTAAGGTTTTTAGTATATTTAATTATTCAGGTTTTTAAGCCTCTTAAAGTTATTCCTAATTTAGGTTAAGTTCTGATTCAGTTTTAAAGTTGTTTTCTAAATTGGGTTTTTAATTTAGTTTTCGATTAGTGATTTTATATGTAAACCTTAAGAAATCATTCCAACTCATAATGTGCAATTAATTATATTATTTTTGGATATCTTAAATATCGTTTTTGGTTTCTAATCAATGTTCTAGTTTGTGTTATACATTTTAATCCTAATTTAACTATTGAATTTAATCCCGACGTGATAAAATTTTACATATTTCATATAAATACCTAAATTTGAGTCTCCTACCAAATTTTTTATATATTCCTATTCTTATTATAATATTACTTTTAACCTAATATTTTCCTACTAATTTATTTCTTTTACTTACATATTATATATTATCACCTAATATGCACATAATATACACGTCTAATATTTCTATCACTTCAAATATCATCTCTTAATATCAACTAATATCTCAAAATATCTAAATTCCTCCCAAATTAGAATTTACACCTAATTACCCTAAATTATAAAATTAACTTAAATTTACTATTTTTACCTATTATATATATACTACATAATACCTTAATAATTATATCTAACACCCTAAATGTTACAAATATCAAACTTTATCAAATTTCAATATCCTAAAACATATAATTATATGCTAAATAAATAATTATCTATTTAATTACTTAATTAGCTCAAAAACTACCAATTTTATACATCATTTTAAGGCTTAAAAATTATCTAAAAATTTCAAAAATTTATTTTTGAAAAAGGGCTTCATAGCATTACTTTTTAACCCCTTAGTAGTCTACAAAAAATTTTTAAGTCTAAAACTATATTCTTAAGATCATTTATTTTTAATTTGAACAAAGTTTGGGTTTGTAGAATTTCTTAAGGAGAACATATTTTTAGAAATAAATTCATCAGAATAAAATTTTTTCCTAAATCTACATATTAAAATATCTCAGAATAACAAGATTCATAATTTTCCAAATATTTTTAACAATTTAAGCAAAATCGAAACTTACTGACGTTGGTTGCTCCGACCACCAAGGCCTTATCGGCCAAGCTAAGCGTTGCCACCACCATGCGGTGGTGGTGGCCGTCCACACTCAGGTTGTCGTTAGATGTTGGTTCCCTTCTATGGCCTTAATTGTATTTATTTTGTTGTAAATTTTGTAAATAAATTCTAAACCTCACTTTTTCAGTTCTCTTTATTTTTATCACACTCCAAATTAACTAAATGAGCTTCTGAAAAATTTTGGTTATTTATAGAGCTTTAAAGGATTTTTTATTCATTAATTTGAGGTGACATTTAGTCTTATCTTATCTTATTCCACTTTCTATTTATTTAATTTTGATTGGTTAAATTTACATCTTTCTTTTCCAAATTGCTACGCCTCATTTTTGGATATTTCCTTATTTTTCCTGATTTTTATTTAATTATTTATGAATTTTCTTAAATTAATTCACATTATTTTAGTATATTTAACATATTTTAAGTAATTTCGTATATTTTTATCTATATAAAAATTCATATATGGTACAAATAAATACTCATAAATATTATTTATGTTATTTTATGATTTTTAGTGTGCATATAATTTATTTCTATCTATTTGTTAGTTATTGGAACTTATTTTATGCGTTTCTGATAAATAAAGGGAAATTTATATATAATTCAATATTATAATAATTAATTATTTTATTCTTTATTTTTCTAAATCCAAATTTACGAAATCATTTTTACTAATATTCCTAACTTTATCATAAAATTTAGGCTGAATCGAATAATTTTACTCGATCGTCCTAAATTCTATGAATTGAACCCTGAATAACTGATTGTAGGTCTTACACAAAGTGGATATAAAAATATGCTAAAAATAATAGGAAATGATTATTCTTTTGTCACATAAATTAGGTATCATACTTCCTAACTTGATAATAATATAAATTTTAAGAAATAATTATTCAACAAATCAAATACAACAATAACTTCATGGGAAATAAGTAATCATTCTATTCCAACTATATAAATGTATTATTAGAAAGCAATGCACGACACATGCTAGAGTAAATCTTAATAAAAGGAGATAGAATGTTACAAACTCCATTTAAGACTTCTTTTATCATTATTCTTTTAATTTAGACCTTTCTTTTTTAATTAGGAAGAAAGTTCCTATTGTATATACAAGTGCTTATAAGTACATGACAAGGGCCTAAAAACAAAAATTTCAATACTTTTTAATATTGATTATATACTTAAAAAATTAATACGTAAAAATGGGTAAAAAGGTTTTTTTTTTTTTAATGACATCTTAACAAATGCCCCGTACTCTACATTATATCTCTCTACCTTTTTTCTTGAAAAAAGGTAAATTGGACGAATCAAACCTAATAGAAAAGGAAGAGAAAGAACCAATAGATTTTTGCTCAAATCCTTGAATTTCCCTTTACCTAAAAAGCAATCTACAAGATATTATTTTTACAATTTTCACTAGCATTAACAATTTATAGTGGGGATGATTTAGTCTGTTTTAATCAATACGTAAAAGCTCTATGTGGTGTTCTCTTTCTAGGGTTCATTTTTATCATACCCACCAAAATTTCCATCATACTAAAAGTTACAAAAAATTCTACTATGAACTGGATCTAAATAGGTTCAAATGATAAATTATATAACACATGATAAGTATATAAATATTTAGTATTAATATTTTTTTCATATTGATTATTATTAACATATCATATAATTTATAACCGAATCCTTAAATATCAAGTTCGACATAAATATATAAGCTTATCTTAAAGACCACCCACAAAAATTTATACTATTAAAACGTTGGATCTTTTACATGGAAGTGCGATCCACTTGTGATTTAATTTAAAATTGGCGGTGTGGATTTTTAATGGCTAATGATCATGGTTAATGGCTATTAGCTAGGTTGATGGATATATAAATAAATTAAAGGCCAAAGGTTTGCCTACTCTTCACTTTGATAAACAGCAAAGTCTATAGGTGAAATTAGGTTTCAACTATAGAGTGAAAAGACAATGCATTAAGTAGGTGATTTTTAAGGTTGTGCTGATTAAAAAAAAAAAAGGTTTTTGCTTTAATTAAAGAGAAATTATTGCTTACAACTAATCATAAGAGTCAGGATAATTTTCAAATTTTTTGCCAGTTGTCATGATGAATTTCATTTAATTTAGTCATATGACAATTACCGGCCAAAATAAATAAAAGGCATACATCATAAATTTCGTTAACTACTCTAAAAAACTTGCAAAGTGCAATAATAACACATCATTTGAAAGAAAGCCAGGCCATTGCATGGAAATTCTAAAATATTGTAATTTTAGTGATTATCTTCTTAAAATCGAATAGATGGGAGATTGAAAAGTTATGTTTACGAATAACTATTATTAGGGATAGGTTAGATATATAAATTCTATTTTTTACTTTATATGATTTTTAATTATAGGGAGTGATTATTTCAGTATTTTATTTTAACTAATTAATTTACAATATCAAATTAGGAATATAACTAAAAAAACCAATATGTCCCATTGTGGTCTTTTGAGGAAAAAAAAAAAGGGTTAATTAACTTTTCTCATTGATTAAGGAAATAATTGTCCACCACTTAAACATTTTATTCTCACTTGATAGGGAATAAACATTCCATTTCTCATAAGATGATAACTATTCCCTTTAGAGAAGAAATAGAAAAGCTAATAAGAATGAAAACTTCCATATCAAATTGGTAAATTGTAAACAAATATGGTAATAGAATATATGGTAGAAATGGTAATAGAATATATCATAGAAATAGTTATTTTATTTCCTTTTTATTGCTCCAAGTAAATATGTCATTATAATCGAATGGTACAAGTATTGATCAGACTACTCTTCATCTCAATAATTCCATCATACAAACATAAAAATGTTCTAAATCCAAAAGTTTTTAATTTTTTTACAAGATTTACCGCGTAATGAAGAGATAAACCCACATGAACACGGCATGATGAATACATATTAATGCCGGGTTTAATCATGCCCAAGTTCTTGTAAAATTTGTATACTTGCGCATCGTGATTAAATTGATAACTTCAATTATTATGAGGGATTGAGAAATCTTGTAAACTTACAAATCCATTTACTAAACACATCAAACAATATCAAACCAAACTCCAAAGTATCGATTTTTCCATCCCAATATATTTGACCCATAAAATTTTAGTAGTACTTAAAAAAATGAATTTTCTTTCATGGCTAAAAACTTAAATTAAAAAAAAAGAAAGAAAGAAATATGAACTATAGTGGGAGTTTAGGATAAGAGGACTAAATGTTAGGTTATTAGAATGGGTTTGGTGAAATTGACATATTGTTATACGAAAAATATAAAACACCTCAATTTGAGGTTACGTGATCTCTAAGAAATTTGTAAAGTTGAAGAGAAAGAGAACGAAAGAAAGAATTTTAAGAAAGAAGATTACTTTTGAACTTCTTTACAATGAAAGTCGAATTATTATATTTGTGAAGGACTTAACCAAATTGCCTAACAATTATTGATATTGGTTAAATATTGACAAACACTCATAATTATTCTAATGTCGCAAACTATCAACTAATATATTTTCTTTTCTTTGCACTTTTTCTCCACGTGGATGTAAGTCTAACGAGCACTTTGGCATGCTTTTACTGATTTCATATTCGTGTCGATCCATTTATCTATATATTAAAATAGATATAAAGATATGAGATGATCAAATCTCCGTAGAAACGATTAGCATTTGAGTAGATATTTCCCTGAGTTTAATTATATTGCACTAGAATCAAGCTCGAACTTAAACTACTCTATCAGTTTTAAGGACGTAAAGACTCATAAGTCAACTATAAATCTACATAATTAAGAATAAATCCATCAATGATAGTTGGCAAAAAAGAAAAGAAAAGAATCCATTGATGATAAGTCCTCATAAATGAATCTTAGTTTAACAAATAATTATATGGAAATTCTCCATAAATTCAACTCAAGATCTACTAAATTGGCTATCGATTGTAAAAATAAGAAACAATTGAATTGAATTAGTAGTTTTTATAAAACAAATAATTCACATAATCCTCCTCGCAATATCTAGCGAGTTCCCTCTTATACAAATCATATTCAAAGTAGTCGTAAAATTGCATTTATCATAAAAAAATTATTTTTGAGTATTCTTTACCCTTTCACTTCATATATCCATGTAATTCCTCCTCTTTTTCCTTCTTTAGTTGGATGACCTAAGTTTTGGCATTGTTCTTCACTTATATATATTTTTTTGAGTCTTCACACTTTCTTCCTTCCTATATCTGTGTTATAATTTTATTTTATTTCTTTCCATTTACATCACCTCAACTCCCTCATCATTATTAAAGGACAAAAAAGAAGAGCCTAAGGTAACACGAAAACCCCATGAATCAAATTTGATTTAGCTAACCTTTATGTTAGGTAAAAAGAAAAAAAAAAAAAAGAAAAAAGAACAAAAAAAAAAGCGCGAAAGTTCAGTTATGTTATTGAAAAAATAAAAAAAAAAAGAAAAAATAATGCAAGTTTGGAAAGTTAAAAAAACCCCAAAACTCATGTTATATAACACAGAGAGAGAGAGAGAGAGAGAAGTTGCAAAGTGAAAAAATACAAAAATTTAGATACGTTTCTTATTAACCCTAGAAAATTTACCACACATAAAAGAATAGACAATAGACATTAAAAAATTTCCCATATAGACATATCCTCTTTTTTGTGTTTGCTGTCTTTTGCTCCATGATCACAACGTTTGGCTTCTTTTGGCATCCTACGATCATGTCCTTTGGCTGTTGGCTTCTTTAGGCCTCACACACCTTTTATGCTTTGCTCTTTTTCTTTTTGGCTGTTTTAGATGATGAGACTTTACTCCATCACCATGGGCACTCTTTTATTTGAACTTGAAACATGGATGAAAGTAAGGAATAAAATAGCCCTGCATACTATGCTGCTCTTTTCTTTAATGAAAATTTTATCTCACGTTGTCTCTCTTTTTCTCTTTAAAGTGAAAGAAAAATAGTTAGGTACAAATACTTTATCTTTTATTTACTTGTATCCTTTTGTTGTCCTTTAGTAATTTTGAAACTGCCTGCTTTATTGTATTGAAGCTTTGAGCTTTTTAATGCTCTTATTTTGCAATCATTTGGAATATATGATGTGATTAAGTTAATTTTTAGTTCGTTTCATTTATCAATCAATGAATATAGCGTAATTAATCTTGGGGTTTGAGGTTGATCTAATTTTGAGTTCCAATTCAATTTGAAAATTTAAAACTCGAACTTAATCATCCTTAAATTTTTGAGCTTCAGCTGGGGAGCTTTGCTAGTTAATAAACATGAGCTCGGCCTGTTATGCTTGATTTACCAAAAACAAAATATTTTGCTATGCTTGATTTACCAAAAACATATATTTGGTTTAATTAAATCGTTCTTAATTCCCAATTCAATTCAAGTTCAACAAAACTCAATATATATTTAAACTCAACTAAAACTGCGAGATCATTGAGTCGGTAGTTTTTAAGCTCAAAAACAATTTGATAAGTTACTATGATAGGTCAAACTTGAGTTTAGCTTAATTATAATTAAGTTGAATTTGAGCAAATATCAAACTTAGTGTAATAGCTTATGGGGCCAAGTTGATTCAATTTCATTGGTTCATTTATTAATTAAGTTGCTATTTTCTTATATGTATGTATGTTTGTGAGTATATGTTCGACCTGTGGTGGGTATAAAGAAAGCAATTTTTGTAGCACTATACAACTTTCTGTCTCTTCATAAACAAATCATGCATGGATTTCATAAAATAAGCAAAAGGCTATGAAGTAGCTTCTAAAGTGACAAAAGCGACACTTTTAGGTCCCAACTTAGTGAAGTAATTATGCATTGCTTGCATTAAGAGACTTAGACATGTAACAACGATTTAAATGGGTAAAGGCAATGTGATTGGCCAACAGGGCAGACTCAAATTAGGACAACATGGAATAATCAACAGACTTTGCTTTAGAAGACAACATTAATACTTGACTGTTAAGTAGAGACAAAGCAATAAAAGAAGAAGATACATGTTTTGAGCCTTTATAATTAGGTACATTAGAATACTGGCAATTATGGCATAGACCAAAAAAAAAAAAAAAAAGCCATTTGCACACTTGATTATACAATTTTGTTGCCTTAAGCCTTTTGAAATACTCATTTTAATCCTAAATCCTTTTTCTTTATATTAGCTATTACATATCGCATTGATGAAGTAGGAAAATCGAACATCTTCCATCTTATTAGGAGAGCGTTGTTTATTATTGAGTTACTAAACCTTTTCTAAGGCTAAACCTTAGAAAACATTTGTTCTAGGATATTTTGCACATGTAGCATGATACATGGTATCATATCTCATACGTAAATGAACCTAGCTAGTATTTTTGAAAGTGTTAGGGTTTCATTGAACAGTGATAATGAATTAACTAAATGGTTTAGAATGAAAATAAAACCTTTTAATTTTCTTAAAAAGAAAAGGAAATGAAATCAAATAGCAACATTTTATAGCAAATAAAACATATCAAGAAGAAAAGCTTAATAGCGCAAATAAAAATAATAATAGTGGTAACAGTAAATATTGTCAAACTCCATTCGAGTAGTTGATCTAGATATGTTAAAGGTTAAAGGGATAGAAACGAATTCAGCCATGATTCATCCAATGTTAGAAAAGGGTTTGATTAAACCGGTTTTATAGTAGAATTAGGTTGAATCATGTTAAATCGTAGTGATCAATTCGAATTTAACAATATTAGTAACAATAGTAGGTAAAACTTTACAAGTGACTTCTTTATGCTAAATAGTAAAACACTTAAAAAACATAGTGTTGAATTGAATTTGTACATCGAACTCCATAAACATGTATCATGATCAAAGACAAAGAGGTCGTCAACGTTCTAAATATGTCAATTAGAAGATTAGCTGTTTTATGTTGCTTTCAAAAGGCAATGTTAGTTGTCGGAAAACCATTTTGAAAATTAAATCCATCTTTCATGTTTAAACGAGTTTTAAACGTTGATAAGACATTTTTAGCATGAGTCTTGCGGCATTTATTGGACTTGTCCCAAACATAATATGGCTTCCATCTTGTACAACCCTAAAGATTGAAAGTTGTGTTATTATATGGGAAAGGAAGAGGGCATGCAAACAAAGTAGAGTGCACTTAGCAATATAAGATTTGTACCCATGGAAGTAACACGGATCTTAATAATATGATTAATGGCAAGGATGAATCAATAAAAATAGGGATATGGTAGCTCTTATTAAGTTACCGTGATAGTTTCTTGAAGCATCCCACATATATAGTATTTTTATTTGTTATCTATATCACTCATCACTTCAAATAATGTATCGAGATAATTAAGTTTTCTTTTTGATAAGTTGCCAATACACCAGATAAATTGTTGGTTAAGTACGCATATGAACTTCTTAAAATTTCTAAGTGTGACTTTATTCTTGGGATGCCTTTCAAAGATGAGTGCACATACACTTCAAATAATTGTTAAAACCTGACTAGCATTGTTTGTAATCCTTTTAGAGACATTTGTGAGATTTCAATAATGGTTTAGAGATTATTTTTATATTTTTAGAAAATATTAAAAAGTGGGGTCACATGTAAAGAGTTTAAATGATCTAACTATATCTGATTAATAGTTTAAAGGATGTAATAACAAGTCAACTTGTAAAATTGGAAGGAGCATCGAGAAGGATTCTCTCCCTCTCTCTTCTCTCTCTTTTTAGTTTTGAAAAATAGGGTACTAACAAAAGAAAGGAAAATACTGATGATCACTTTTATTGTAACATAAAATTGAGAAATGCAACTGAGTCACATGGATAAGGAGATTGGTCTATAAGATTTTTCCGAGGCTACTAGTTTAACCATAAACATTACAATAAATTAAATTTATTGTTTTTGCTAACTTTTGAAATCAAATTAGTACTTTAACTTTTTAAAATTGTACATATCTCCCATGCGAAACACATAGGATCCACACCCTCAATCCCCTAAGTGATGACTAATCACCTCATGAACTTGGTATAGCCTTTTAAAACCTAAAACTAATGATGGATCATGGTTCATTTAGAATAGTGAATGGCTATCCATCATCTTTTAAAAGGTAAAAGTGAAAAGGAAATTTAAGTTAAAATTTCATTGAGATGCAATCGAGTTATTCGACGATATAGCATTGGACTACCATTACCCTTTATGCCTTAGTGGGCTATCCCAAAGGTCTCATAGGGTTTGTAAATTTATTTTTGTGGCATTTCCTTTTCTATTCTAATATTTTTTAATTTCCTTATTATGTTCTTTTTTTAGTATATTTAATTTTATTAAATTAATTATTGTGGACCTATTCAAATTGATACATCTAGCGTTGACGAAAGTCCTTTTTGGAAAACTTAAAAGGGGATTTAGATTAAAAAAAAAAAAGCGAAGGATTTAAATAAAAAAAATAGATAAATATTAAGAATTAAAGTTGTACCTTTTCAAAAAATAAAATGATCAAGAATAACCGATACATGGGTTACCAATATATACCTCTTTAGTACCTAAGGATTGGACTGGTTTACATGAAAAGGATATGGGCTTATAAAGTTTAGCCATCAGAACCTTTAATTGAATCACAAAAAAAAATAGCAGAATTTTTATATACTCTTTTAAAATATTAGACGGTCTTGGGCCAAGACCAAATCGAGTACTACACGTCTGATTTATTTATTTTTCATCTGTCTTATTTTAAATATATTTCCGACAAAATTATTAAAATGCCAAATAAAAAAATTATTTTTATATATTTTCTTTTTCATAAAGTTTGTATAGCATGAAAAGTTCAGTATTCCGGATTATCATCAAATCCTTCGTATTTTTAAGCAGAAAATTTTTTAAATGAAAGTAGAACCAAGAGGTCCCGAAAGTTAGATAAAATATTTTAATTCGCTAATGTCATCTTTCGTACGAGAAAAAGGTCTGAAATGGAATGAAATGTAACGGGATTAAGACGGGAATGATAATTCCGTTTTTGTGTTTGAAAATATCAATGAAATGAAGTATAATGTGAATATAATATTATTTGTTAGAAGTGTCTTCAAAATGTTATTAAATAGATTAAAGGTTGAAAAGTAATTTTTATTAATAATAATTAGTGAGGATAGAATGGAATTGTGAAGCAAAATTGAAATCCCTTTTGAAATATGAATTGTGGTATTCAGGAAGTTATGATTCCAATTTTTTAAAAGTACTTTTAAATATGAAAGAAGGAATATAATGCAGAGTTGTGATTGCACTATAAATCTATCCTCGCGTAGCAAATAAGAGCATGTCAATAATCCCTTTTGGGGAATGAAATTTGAGAAGCGCAGCTGTGACGTTTTTTAATTCGCCATCGAATTGCCGACAACGTACCTACGAAGAATGTAATGCATTTCAATTTAATGTTTTCTGAATATTTGTATTCATTCTTTTTTTTTTTTTTTTCAGTTACATTTTCATCTCTGTGGGAGTCTATGTCGAACCCTTTTGCAGTATATTCCAGTCTATCTCAAATTCGAGTTGCTGGAATAGTTTATAGAACCGATTTCAAGCTGGAGACTGTTTGGCTCAATAAGCTCATTAGTATAAATCAGCTCGAGTCACACTTGCATGAAAATTAACTTGTAATATAATTTTAATTATCATAAATATAACAATAGTTTAGATAAGTTTAATTGAATCGAATTCAAACTCATTTAATAATATTTTATAATTGAGTTTGAGTTGAGAAATGGATGTAAATTAAGTTTAAATTTAAATTTTTGAATTGAGCTACATATATGGATTTAAACTAGTTATTTTAGCTTGCTACTTGAGACCGGCGATTGTGGGCGTATTAGGAGAGAAAGACAGACCTTCTTTATGAGAAGGAAACCTGAGTTCAGATTTGCTAAAAAAAAAAAAAAAAATTATAATTGAATTGCATCACTTTTGTAAAGCGTGGAATTTTGGTGTTCTAGATGTTGTTTCGGTTAACCCTTTGTATTTTACCAACATAAAAACAAATGAAGGTGATAAAGGTAGGAAAATTATTAGTTTTTTAAAATTTAAAGACTATCGGTTATGGACTGTTTAGTATTTAAATAGTGCTCACTTAAGATAGACCATATTAAGAAAATAATAATAATAAACTGAAAATAAAAGATAAATAATGAATACTAAAATTTAAAAGTGGAAAAATCCAATTATGGAAAAAATTATAGGATTGCACGATATAAAATCTTTTACTATCAATAATAATGAGTTTACAAAGTATTTCTTCAATAGTTATATTAGTAAGTAAACAATTATTCATCACAAACAACGGATATTGATAAAATTTTAATATAAGTCAAATTTACAAAATAATAAAAGTATAAATTTAATCGGAACAACTTAGAAAAATTTACTAAAAATGAAAATAATAATCATATAGAGCTCTATACCACGAATCCAATAATTGAAATTTCAACACAGTTGAGATTCATTAAGTCATCTCCATATGAATATGAAATTGCTCCATTGCAATGGTTTCACTATCGAAATCATAAGTCATAATCATGAAACTAAAAGGCATTGATTCTCAATGTTCACCGTATGACATATTGAGACTTTTTTTTTTTTTTTCATCCTTTTTCTTGTTTTCAAAATTGCTTTTGTGTTCCTTTTTCTCGATAACTTTTTGTTTGCGCGGTCACACCTTCAATTTCTCTTTCACCGCGTATTACTTGTGTATATGTGTGTGTTTTCTTTTCTTTATTTTTTTATTATTTATTGATATGTATGGGCTACATATGAGTTGGACCTAAAAACCTAACAATTTGTCATGCCCTAAATTTCAAGATCATCCTATCCATCTTGAAAGTGATGCTTAGTTTTAGACCCAACAACTTTTTATTTGCTTTAATCATAAAGATTTTACTTAATACACCATCTACTAGATATTCTATAAGAATAAAACATAAATACATGTATTTATAAAAACATTATAAGGCATTTCTCTACTCTTACACAAACTATTAGGATTACAGAAAATCGAAATCCCCCACCAAATAGTAATGGATAGTAAAAGCAATTATAATAGCATTTTCCATAATAATCTACGTTTACATTTGGCATAGGTTCCTTTATTGGGTTTGCAAAAACTCTTATGCACTCAGATTCTTAGCCCATCAAATGCTTTGGCTTCAATAACCTGCAACACACTACACTACAACAAATTCAATCTTTAGCTACAAATTATTAGCTACCAATATATTATAATAGCATAAAGTTACTTTCAACAATGAAATTAGAAGTAAAGGGAACATCTTTTGGCTATCAACTTAACAATTTGGTGATCAAATATAGTACAATTAGCTGCAAAATCTCAAAGTTAGTAGCCAAACGCATTTCATTAAAAAAAAAAATTAATAACTAAAGATATAGCCATCAAAATAAAATAGTATCTAAAAAGTTTCTTTGGTTACTAATTTTATAGCACATTTGGTATATGGAATGGACTCAATATAAAATCATGTTTCATAATTCTATTTTCTTTGCCATTTTTGTAAGTATTTTTATAAATTGAAATCACAACTTTATTTCACTCTTATAAATGGATAATTACATAAATAACCTTAAAATCTCCTTTATATAAATTTAAATCACCGTTATTAAAGTCTCGAAAGAAAGGAAGATAACTTTAGCTAAAAAGGAGAAAAAAGAAGGAAAGAACAACATTGATACTGAAGCCTACAAGTATGAAATGTAATTCTAATTCTTATAATTGTATGGTTTGAAATACATGTAAAGATTTCTTTCATGGTCATGTTATATACATATATATATTGTGTGTATGTGCATATGTGTATGTATATAGGTATATATACTTATCTTATGTCAACCTTGCTAATATATATAATATGTACATTACATATATAATAAAAATAACCTATATATATCTATTAAAAAATATAATTTTAGAAGATTTTTCATTAACATACCTTTTTAGTAATATCTTTTTCTTTTAATAGTGCCTTTTGGATATTAACTTTAGACAATATACCTTTTCAATATTATCTTCCTTATTAAATGCCATTCGATGTCAAATTTTTGTAATATACGTATTTAATATTACCTATTTTTA
Organism: Lumnitzera littorea; assembly: GCA_024138015.1. NCBI lineage: Eukaryota > Viridiplantae > Streptophyta > Magnoliopsida > Myrtales > Combretaceae > Lumnitzera > Lumnitzera littorea. Next base: position 10,564,403 of record JAMXBB010000009.1, on the reverse strand, counting down.
TTAAAAATATCTTTTTAGTAATACATTTTTCTTTTAATAGTGCCTCTTTCGTATTTTTTTTTTTATATTTGAGAGTTAGCTTACCAAATATTTAAGAGACAAAGGTGAATTAAATTTTAATATATGGTGACTTTTCAAGAATATTAATTAACGAAAAGTTAATGACGAAGAGCTACTAAGATTAAAATGTTGTGTTAAAGAGGCACTTACTAAAACTAAACACGAGACATGATTTAAAAAAAGTAATATCCAAAAAGTAATTCAATTAAAAAATTTTTTCAAAATTCTATATACTATTGATGAAAGCCTATGTTAAATGTGAATTATCAATTTAGAAAGAAAATATACTTATTGGTAAAATTATAAATTTATTTAAGAGCTTATTATAGTTAACATGCTAATACTATATATCTATTTTATTATATTATAATATATAAAATTTCTAAAGCTTTTTTATTGATGTACCTTTTGAGTACTACAATTTTCCTATAATCATACTTCATCAATGTTAATTTTTAATAAGCACCTCTTTGGTATTACATTTTTATTTTAATATTTTTCTTCGATATTAATTTGTGATTATTGGTGTTCTATAAAGTTATCAATGATGTCAAACTTTATTTTATCTTTTTTTTTTAATAGTGTCTCTTTGGTTTTAAAAAATACCAAAGAGGTACTATTAAAGCAAAAGGTATTAATGAAGTTTAATGGGAAAAGGTAGTATCAAGGAGGTACAAAAATTTAATGGTGAAGAGACGATGGATTAACAAAAAAAAAAAAAAAGGCCTTATCTCAAAGAGGTATATTACCTAAAACTAACATCAAAGATGCATGTTAAAAAGAAGGTACTATTAAAAAGATACATTAACAAAAACTCTTCAAATATTATATACAATAATAGATTATAATAAAATAAATGTATATTAATACGTTAGTTGTAATAATCATTTAAATAATTTTACCTATAACTAATAAGTATACTCTATCTCTAAAATGAAACCCACTTATAACGGAGGCTTTTGCCCATTATATATAAGTATATATTAATTTTATGTATTATGTGATAGAATATTTTCATACGATAAGTTGTATAATACAATTTATTTCTTTTTACAAATAAAAAAAACCTTAGATACACATTAAAATAATAAAAAGGTGAATTTGCTTTTTTTTTTTTTAATGTATAAAAAAATTAGTGAGATATAGCTGTGATCATCATTTTATGTGATATGTTTGCTCGCTACCTAGAGTTAAATACCATTAGAGTCTCCAGTAAACTCTTGAAAATTATTTTATATTTTCATTTTGTATTTATTTTCAAATCCCACCTAAACGTAAACCTATCCTACCAAAATCAATTAAATTTTAATTTAAAACTTTCTCTTATTTAATGCTTTTACCTTTCATGTCTCTCTCTCCAAAATCAAATCCCCAAATCACATTTTCTATGCAAATCTATCATTCTCTCTCTAAAATCCCTAAGGTATCAAACCAATGAGTTGACATGTAGATTTTCATTATAGATTTTTGATTGATTTTGATCCGTTTTGGTAGTTTTCATTGTAGATTTCATCATTAAAAGAGTTAAACTAAATGCGTATATGAAAAACGTGATGTAAGCTTAATTTTCATTTCTATTTTCTACCTTATTGGTTGATTTCAAGATTTGTTAGGGTTGTATTTATATAAATCAAGTATTTTTTGGTGTAATTAGTCGATCTTGTTTCAATGTTTGATGTATCTTTTAGGATTTGTTTTTTGTTTGTGGATTATTTTTTTCTTTGGTGTTTGAGGTTATTCAAAGTGCTTAATTTTTATGCTATAATCTAATTTAAAAAGTTTGATTTTAGAGTTTCATGCAAACTTTAGATTTGTTCTTGATGGTTCAAAGAAATTTTTAGGTTTTTTTTTTAGTAATGGGGTTTAATTTTGTTGCAATATTTGAAGCTAGTTTTAAGATTTGATTTAGGTGCTTAAATCCATTTTCTTATTCTATTGAGTCTTCCATGGATTTCCTTTTTATCTTTTGGTAAGATAACTTTGTGTTCTTATTTTCTAATGAGTTTTTAGTGAATAAGAAATGTGCTACTATAAAACTAGGGATATCCAATAAGAAAGATAGGAATGTTAAAGGTATAAACTATCCAACTTGATATTGCTTTTTCCAATTTCATATAAGATTGGAGGTTTTGATTTTTATATATATTTTTATTTGATATTGAAATTTCATTTGTCATCTGTTATGATGATAGAATAATTTATGCAAAATGGTTGTTATTTTACATCTACTAACTACAAGCAATCTTAATAAATATTACGTTGTAAGAAAAGGTAGTTTATTGAAATGGTACTAATTTTTTTTTTCATTGAAAATATATTTGTTGTTGAGTAGAAAATCTTATTTTGTTCATTTTTCAATGCAAATTTGTGGAGTTGGCATGACTATATGATGCTATCAAATATCAAGTTCAAAGTTATATGTCAATATTATTATTCTTTTTTTTTTTGTCTCTCATTCTTAATGAGTTTTATAACTTAGAGTGCTATCTTGTAATTGAATATTTTTCTATTAGTTTGGAAACTAGTATTCAATATTTGTATTAAAGTTTGTTTGCTTAGTTACTTGAGATTAAGTTATGTTTATACATTATCTATATTATTAGTGTTTAGAGTTTTAAATAACTGTTGAAACAACATTTTAATTATTTTTACTTATTTAACCTTTTAAATAAAAATTTTATTATTGATAAATAATTTTCTTTAATACATTTGATTATAAATATAAGATAATTTAGAGACTTTATATCTTTCTCTCCCTCTTCCAATATTCCTACTACTCTCTCTTTCTCTCTCTCTCTCTCTGTTTCTCTCCATCTCCTCCAACATTTCTCTCCTCAAATATTCCTACTACTCCTTATTCTTCTCCCCACGACGACAATTTCTCTTTCTTTCTCATCTATTATTATCTTTTATCAATATTATAATATATTTAGTTATATTGTATAATTTTATTCATTTTATGCACACACAACATGGGTGCGTTATCTACTAGTGTTATTAATGATGATTTCAAATAATTGTTTTCACTTTATTTTATGTGTTATATATTGGAAAAATATATGTAATAAATTTATATAAATGATTAATGTACATGACGTGGATTTTGCAAACAAAGATGATAATAATATTGTGGGTATTTTAACAAAACAATAAGAGATAAATTTCTCTACCAAATGAAATAATGATAAAAAATCAGTATTCATGTAACAATCGAATCATATTTAGAATCCAATATCATGACTTTTAACTATCAAATATCATAATCAAGAAATGTTTTTAGATACTAAAGTTTGGTTAACAAAAGACATAACTTTTTTGCTACTAAATTATATTTGGTATATAATATTATGACTTTTAACTACTAAATATCAATATTTGAGATCATTTTAAAATAATTTTAGCTACCAAAATTCTTGGTAGTGAGAGATATAACTTTTTACTACCAAACATATTTAGTAGCTAATAACATGATTTCTAGTTATCGAATTTCATTTTTCACTTCCATTTCATATTGTTTTTAGCTACCAAAATTTGGTAATCTATACTTTTTAGTAGCTTCTCAATCACTATCAATTGAAAATTGGTAGCCAATACCAATGGTTACCAATTTTTACCTTTTTAGCTACTAATTATGATGATAGCTAAATGTTAAATATGTTATTGTGCTATAAGAGAATGAGCCATAGAACTATGGGCTCAATAAGTGGTAAGAGATAAAAAAACATATATAAGTTGAGCAGAATAACAAAATTATTAAACAATTATTATGTGTAATACATGAACATGCAATGTACCATCCACACAATGTTATCTAGTTTGACGTGAAATTAGAGAAATTACATCCGCTCTAATATAAGTTAAAGAGTTTAATGTTTTATGCACGAATTGGAATCAAATTGAGGTTTGTGTAATGGAGAACACTTTTTTCTTGAACCTACCTTCAAACTAAGACTCCCAACTATCTTACTGTGACTTCCTCTCTTATCACTTAGTACGATTAAGGATGAAAAAATGACTATTTTAACTATCTTTATTGATAAGATCTGTTTTTGACCTGAGAATCTTAGCCGTTCCTCTAATAGGTTGCAATGCATGTTTGGTTTTAAGTTTCAAGTCTAGTATAGTTAAATCTTGTTTAAGGTGAACAATCAATTCGTAGCACACCAAACAAGGTTAAGTAACACAAGAAAACATGTAGCTTAGTTATCAATTAACACCTTGATAGCTAAGCACGGATATAGCATGTACACAAACAATTACTTATAACCATAAGTAAGCATCTACTCCAATATCTATAAATCCTACTTATCCGGTCCTTTGCTTAGCCATTCCCACGAGTCTTTGATAAGGAATTACCTTGGGTCCATTGATCTAAGAAAAGGTACAACCAAAAAAACTTTATACAACGCTTATATGCGATTAAACTATTACATACCAGTTGACGTTATATTGTATTCATCACATTATAATTTTTCTTATTTTATACAAATGATTAGGTCTCCTAGATGGTACGAGTACCTAAGATTCAAAGCTCTAATAGCTTAGGGATGTTTAAACTGTTAAAATGTTGTTTTGTGTGATTATATTATCAACCTAAGGTTATTAAGTTAATTAATATCTGCTTATGGTGTTAGTAAAAATAATTATATACTTCTATTATTTTGTCTATATAAATGTATAGATTCCTTTATTACGTATATAACTGTTGAGTATGCATAACCCTTATATGTGTGCCATATTATTCTTTGATTTCTTCTATTTTTTTAATGAGGGATAGATTTTATCTATATTTATGAAATAACTGTAATAACGTATATATTAAAACCTCTTATCTATTATTCATACTCATACTGACTTACAATATCGATGGATGTCTCTTTTATCTACTAATGTCATACAAGTCCCGTTTCTTTTAATTTTGTACCCACTAATAACGGCTATACTATTAATATCATTAATCATTAGGTGGCAAAAATCATGTATGTTAAACTTTAGTCCTATCAATCGAGCTCCCGTATGTTCATACATATTTTAATATCCTATTGTCATATGTTTAGAAATTAAGTTAGCATTTATGCATGTATAAGTATGTTTGTATATATAGACGTATATATATATATCATCATGTACACTTAATAAGTACATATATGTTCTTTGGAAACATCGTCCTTATTTTATATTACGAGCTCCAACACATCTTACTCTAATCTTGCTAATAATATTGCTATGATTACTCCTACTAAGTATAAAGCCATCAACCAAGTAAAATAGTTATAAAGTTTAAGTACAATTTCATGTTTGGCTATAAAATATATTGTTCCTAATATTGCCGTATGTTCTTTAAAAATATAAACACATATCTATACTTTAGTAGAAAAAACAAGATTACTTAGGAGATTGGAATAACCATTTGGAATTCATGAAACTTAATAGCTTCTTACCTAATCTCTCTCTCTCTCTCTCTATAATATATATATATATATATATATATATAATATAATGTTTTGTTTCCATCTGTACTTCTAAAAATGGCTTATTAGCCATATTTATAAGTGTCCAGCTTTTTCACCGCCTTTGTCTAAGGCGGTTTGTATTATTATCATTTATTTATTTTTTGCTTCACCAATACTTAAGAAATGACTTGACCAATTAGATTTGAATAACCAGTTGTTACATTTTTGTTCACTCCATTTGCCATATTTTACTTTACATATATTAAATAATATTGCATTTATTAATTGGTATCACAATTATAAGCAAACTTAAATGTGGATTTTGTATGATCCTGCTTCCAATCAACGTCATCCTCAAGGCACAATCACATTGTTGTGTTTTGTTTTTTAAATTTTTCCGCTAATTTATTATCTTATTTTTTTTAAGGGTATATCATACATTCACCCAATCATTGTTAATACACGCATATAAGTTGGCGAATTGAATAATATTTACAATTTGTTTCTACACTTTTTAAATGTTTATATGTATATTGATTACACAAGTCAAATAGTCCAATTCTAATATTACTCGTAGGTGTTTTTCCTTTGAATTAGCACATGTGATCTAAATTATATTTATTTATTTAAATGCTAAGCAATTCGATTCGATGATCGAAACAAATTATCATATTGAAATTCAATCTTACAAATGTCATAGGTCCCCTGACGATTCAGTAAAACAATAACAATTATCAATTTATGACACATAGTTTGCCTTAATTCTCTTCTTCTTGCATATTTGATAAGTATGTATGACGTTCTTACTTGTTCAAATTTTCTATTTCTTAATTTTTTTTTCTCAAGTCTTTTACTAAATTCTACACCCTCCTAACCCTGTCAATAAATTAGGTTCACTGACTTAATATTGTATTAATAGTCGGAAAATTTTTGAGCCCTTGCATTTTTGCTGTTTCAAATATAGCTTTTCTTAGACTTAAATGAGTTTAGTTTTATAATGCCATATTAATATTTTTATTTTCATAACAATCTTTTGTAGTATAAAATTTTTACTATTAGATACTTAATAAAGTTTGTACATTGAAATTTTTATTTATATCTATTAACCCATTTTATAAGTACAAATCGTTTCATGAGGTATACAATCTACTCAAAAGCTAGTAGATCAACATTGTCAAGCATTACACAATCTCTCTCTCCAACTCATATGAAGGGCTCCATTACACCAACTAATCGTCAACAAGTAATAAGTTTTTCCTTAGATAGGGTTTTAGTTATCATGTTTGAATCATTGTCATTAGTGTGGATATTCTCTAACTTCAAATGCTTTTCTTGACTAAACCCTTCAGAACTGATTTTACCTTGTACCTTGGTTGTGAACTATTTTTTTCAGTCTTAGCCTATACACCCATTTATTTTTTGAAGGTTGCTTGCCCTTAGACAATTTAATTAAATTGTAAGTATAATTCTCATTCAAGGATTTCATCTTTTCTTACATGGCTTTTGCCCATTCTCTCTTTTGCTTATGTAACACTCCTCATAACATTTTGACTCTCCCTCATTTGTCAGCATCACATACTCATATGAAGTATATCTAGTGGATGATTTTCATTCTCTTAAGGATCTCCTCAACTTTGTTGTTTGTTGATAAGGTTTTTGAGGTGTTATTTGATCTTCAATTGAATCTTGCATATCTCTCCCTTCATTAGTATAATCTTTAGGTATGGATATTGGATCTACATTAATAGAAATATCAATTGAGGATTTAGCCTTCTTTGACTTCTATATGTTTTCAATAGTTTAATCTTCTAAGAAAACCACATCTTTATTTCTAACAAATTTTTTCTCTATCAGATCCCATTAACAGTACTCATATTCATCATGTGCATAACCCAAAAAATACACTGCTTTGAATTTGCATCAAGTTTTGCTCTTTCTTCCTTAGAAATATGCACAAATGCCTTGTAATCAAATACTCGTAGATAATTGTAAAAAACATCTTTACCTATCTATGCTCTATTTGGGATATCACCATCCATATCATACAAAGGAAATAGGCTGATCAAATTAATTATTGTTCTTATTGCTTCTCTTTAAAATGATTTAAGCAACCTAGCATGAGATAACGTACACTTAACTCTCTCTATAATAGTACAATTCATCCTTTTTGCAATGCCATTCCATCGTGAGGTCTTTGGTACTACCTTCTCAAGTTTAATATCATGAGTTTTGCAATAGTCTTCAAAGAGACCTTTATATTTATTACTATTATTTGCTTGGAAACATTCAATTTTTTGCCTGTTTCTCTTTTTACTTTAGTACGGAATTGCTTAAACACATCCCTATTTAGATCTTAAAGCAAAAGTTTATAACTTTCTAGAGTAATCATTGATAAAAGTCACAAAATAAAGTGCATCATCAAATATTAATCCTTTCTCTCTCATGTAACTAAGCTGTTTATACCATAGTTCATTTGATGTCTCATCTATCATATTCATCTCTCTTTTACTTAGTTTTGTTGATATTAAATAAAAGATATTACTCTTTCTTCCTTTAGACACAATCAGAGAATCACTGGTGAGCTTCCATTTACCTTCATTAAAATAGTTATTATGTCTTTTATCATTAAGCTTCCTGTAGATATGAGGTTGAGACGAATATTTAAGATATGTTTAATACCTCTGAGAATGGCTTGCAACGTGTTAGTCTTCAAAATAATATCTCCAATACTAATAATTTTAGATATCACTTTGTTTCCCCTCCTAACATTACCAAAATCACTAACAGTATAAATTGAGAAGAACTTACCATGTGATGTCATATGAAAAGAGGTATCGAAGTCAATAACCCAATCATTGTCATGACATGTAAGATTAACACAATCATCATCCCTAACAACAATAACTTCACCATCTGTTGCTGTGTTGTCGCATCTTTATCTTTTCCATTATCTTTACCTTTACCTTTACCTATACTATATTCTCTTTTCTATAATTTGCACTCTTGCTTTATATGTCTCAGCTTATCATAGCGATGACATTTAATATTTTTTCTTCTTGAGTTGGATCTTCCCCTAGATTTATCAAATCTATTAGACAAACCCCTTATCTTACTTCTCCCATGTCTTCTTGTTTATTAGTAATAAGTGCCATAGTCTCATAATTAATACCTTGTTCTTTTCTTCTAACTTCTTCATTCATTATGCTATCTTTCACTATTATAAGGGTGAGCTTTCCTTCTGGAGCAAAATTATTAACAGATACTACAAATTGTCTAGCATTAAACTTAATAATAATAGTGTCTCAATCTCATCGTTGAGCACCAGCTTTTTAGCAATCAACTGATTTACAAGACCTTGAAAACCATTTAAATGCTTTATTATATTTGATCCATCCTTATACTTCAAATTCACTACTCTCTTAATTAAGAAGGTTTTATTCAAGGCTATTTGCCTTTTATACATGTACTCCTCATAGAGCATTTGCTTTAGTTTCTTGGGCAATATGGTGATAAATATTGTGATTGACTCATTGTCAAATATAATTGACAATTTTTTTATGCATAATTGCTCAATTTTGATTAGATTTATCCTTAGGCTCCGCACTAACATCACCTAAAGATACATACAGAACTTTGCAATATGGAAGGTCTTCCATCATCGACGTCCAAATTGATAATTTGATGAATATAATTTTATCATAGAACTTGATGCCTCTGTCATGCTTGCAATATAGAAAAACCGATAATATATATATTTTTTTCAATCTGAGATGTGATATCACTTGTTAAGAAAATAATAATAATAAACTAAAAATAAAAGATAAAGAATGAACACTAGGATTTAACATGAAAAAACCCAATTGGAGAAAAAACTATGGGATGGTGCAACACAAAATCTTCCATTATCAATAATGATGGATTTACAAAATATTTCTTCACTAATTAAATTAGTGAATAAACAGTTTTCACTATAAATGATTGGTATTAAAAAAATTTCAATACAAATCAAATTCATGGAATTGTGAAAATATAAATTCAATTGGAATAACTAAGAGGGATTTACTAGGATCAGAATAACAATCTTTTATAACTCTACTATACGAATCCAACAACTGAAATTTTATCATAATCAAAATTCAATAACTCATTCGATCATGAATATGAAATTGCTCTGTTGCAATAGTTTCACTATCGAAATCGTAAGTCCCCAACAACATAAAACCAAAAAGCATTGATTCTCAATTTCATCATTTGATATATTCTGACTTAATTTTTTCTGTCCTTTTCTTGTTTTCAAAATTGCTTTTGTCTTCCTTCTTCTCGATTCCTTCTTGTTCGTGTGGCCGCATCTCTGATTTCTCTTTCACCCTCGTACTCCTTACCTTCTATAATATATATATATATATATATATATATATATAGAGTAGAGTTCCCTTTTCTTTATTTTTCTTTTATTATTTGTTAATATCTACCATGAGGTTTAAGATCTTCGTTGTGCTTTTCCCCTATTAATTCAAAACTACACCCCTTTAGATGTTTACTTCAATAAATGGATTAGGGTTGATGGGAATCAAATTCGATATCGATTTCCGAGTGTCCGACTCAAGAAATTAATTACATTTTCAATTCTGGAGACTCCTAGGTGGTGCAATTTTTGTTTTTTTCTCTGTGGGGTTAATTAGTTTTAACAAACTTCTATAGAGATTTTGAGGAGCTGTGACCTTTGCATGGACTTCCACCAATATTGCACGAGTGATAGGAGACCCTGCCATCCTTGCATGAAGGTTTGGTAACTTCGCAAAGAGTTTCACGGAGACTTTATAGATTTCATTTTGAAGGTACTTTGAATACCAAGGATTGAACTTTAATGAAGATTTATCAATATACTATTGAAGACCATGAATTTGGATGCTAATTACTAATTATCATATGAAGATTGACTTTTTTTTTCATTTTTTTCATATTATTTGGTTGTCAAATTAATTAACCTTTATTTAGTTCATTAGTTATTATTTGTTTATTGGTAACCTTTCTATTAGCCAACAAGAATTTGATTTTGCTAGCCAATGGGATCTAAGTTCTATTAGTTTATTTATAAATTACTCTTAAATCCTTTATTCTAATCATTTTTTTTTTTATTTTTATGACTTTTTGTTAACACAACCATGTTTATATATATATATATATTATGTAATAGATAATTGTCATTAATTTTGATGAAAGAAACCTTAAGATTTTTTTCTCAACACTCTTATTTTATTAATCTTCTTGATTGTGGTGACAAACCCATGTTCCACGCAATAGTGTGTCTTATCAATTATTTGAAGCAAGAACTTTGTTGATATAATTCGTACGTAATATTAGATTACATTAGCAAATTGATTAGTTTCTACATTTTTTGGCACATAATATCACAACCTAGAAATTAATCTAAAATCCAAATTAAATCATTTTCCTTCAATTTCTTGTTGATTAAAAAAAAAAAACCCATAATAATCCTTCCTTTAGTTATCTAAAAACCATCTTCTTTTTTTCATATAAACCATAAAGATGTATAAATATTCCATCTTAATTATTGATTGTGCATAAAGGCCGTGCTTTTATTCCTATTATAGATCAGGATACATCAAGGGTGCCGCATACTCAAAAGGTTTGGACGACTTGACCAAGAAGTTGGGCCATTTCCTAATCGATAGCTTAGGATGCTTTTGCAAGGGATGATTTGCATGATTTCATCTCCACCATGAGGCTTTTACTTGTTTTGTCTCATTACTTCTACTTGTTTACCAAAAGTACCCTCACGATGCCATAGGATTTATTAAGTGTTTCATTTGGTTTGTTTTACATTATCTTATCCTTTGTGATGAAAACACATATCAAGAAACATCTCTTGGGCTTTCCTTAGTTTACCTTCTCTTTAAGTTAGATTTATTATCAATGAATATTTGATTATGGTGAATTCGTTATTGGATTCCATGTAAAATATCGTACATTTATCAACCAGCATAGTTAGTTTGATGATTGTGAGTAATAAATATCAATCTTTATTCTAATTACACAACTAGTTAGTTTTTTTATATTAATGCAATCATATTTAGCACTTGTTAGGATCCGGATTTTTTAAAGTTTATTTTCCTAAAATTTTTATCTTAAAATGTAAACAAGTGTAATCAATTGTTGATATTGTAAAGAAAAAAATGGTATTACGATAATATCATTTGATAATTCAAAAATCGAGATAATCTCAATTATTGAATTTATAATTTCACCTAAAGTATTTTAGAAGATCTATTTCTCATTTGTTACATCTATATTCCTTTTATCTTTGGTAAAAATTTAGTAAAAACCCATAACACCATATTTGTCTCATTCTATTGGTTCATCGTTCGATTAGGATTATACTTTAATTTGGTTCCCAAGTTTGAGCACGTCACAAACCTTAGCACTAACCACCAACTCTCTACTTATCACTTTGGAATCACTAAGTGCCCTTACTAAGTTAACCACTTAACTAAGCTTGACACCATTGCTACAATGTATTAATCATTAGGACCTTCAGTAAACATAGTGTGGTGAACTGCTAACCACATTACAATAATCAACTTGAAATCTGAGGATGCTTCCATTAGGCTTAAATAATGTGAATCACTAGGTTTCTAAGCATAGATTTTGTCTTGCAAACCTAAGTGAGTTTGCTTCATTTTAATTTTAGTTTGCATGGATATGCTCAATGTAGGTAGGATATAGTGATGACTCATACATTATGGTTGTGATTGTGTAACTAAGCCTATGGCCATAAAGGTGGTAGTTTATTTAGATGCAAGTATTTGGCAGATACAAATGAGTGACCATGATGCAAGTCTTGTGCCTCACGTGATTTTGGTGTAGTGACATGGAGATGAAAGTCATAAGCTTGATGATTTGGAAAGGACTGTAGAAGAAGAAATAGGCACTTTTGAAAGTGAATAGATTTGTAATAGGTAAACGAGTTTTACAATGTTAGCTTTGTTGCTCTTGAGATTTGAATGGGATCAACTTGAAATCTAACATCCAACATTGTTTGATTCTTGAATATGGAAGCATCTTGTTTTTTTGATCTCTAGTTGTATGAAATGAGTAAATTTTCTTTACTAAGTACATATAGAGTTTTGCTTCAAATGGTCATTGTTAGATTACTTTAGTGATTGATGGATAACATCTTTCATGTTCGTGAATGTGTTTAAGCCTTGAAATCCAGTCCTACTAAGTGTATGAACTTGTTGAGAAAGACTAACAACGGCTGGGTCTCTATTCCAAACCTATTACAATAAATCTTAAATCATCATACAAATGGGCTTGATTTCTTAAAACCCATTTCTAATATAAAGAGTTGTTCTAATTCTTTTATTAGGCCTAGCCTATACCATTTCAAGCTTGATATCTCAATATTTGGTTTGAGTATGATGCCAATTTACAGTCTATTTATTGAAATTAACTAGATATTAAATTAAAAACTTATACCTTAAAAAATAATTATTATGAGGAATAGATTATGGATTTCTGTTTCAATATTTTATTTTGTGTAAATTTTTATTACAAGAAGTACTTATTTCAATGCTTACTTTTAAGTCAATAATTGCAGTGTTGTTGAGAATATAACTAAATATTCCCGTTTACCCAAATTTCATCATTTCGAATAATAATAAAGGTTGTTTAATTATAGTATTAACAATATACAATAGTTATACTATTTAAACTTTTTATTTCATTTGTAAAGGAAAGTAAAAATTAACCTTTTTTTTTTATATAATAACTATTCTAAGTAGAAATAGAGAAGTCGAAAACTTACAACTCATTTTTTTAAATAAATAAAGTAATAAAAAGTTAAAAAAAATAATTTCTTTTATCCCTTTTATTATCTCAAATTAAACGTACAGTTGACTTGATAGATGTGAATCTGAACACCGAGAGCCGTGTGGATCTCGTGAGTAGTTGCGGCGGGACCAAGTAGTGGCTTAAGCATCCGGTGTCCCGAGAGCGGTGAAGAGTAGCCCGCCAGCCCATAAGTAGACATTAATGGGAGTATGGTCGTGAAATGCAATTTAATATTTTTACCCAACAAGAATTTCTCATGGGAGGACTATTATTAGAATATTATTGAAACTCAATCCAACACAATAACGTTTGAGCGTACGATAAATTTGGAGTCCCCACCACAAAACCCAAGTTTTACATAAAAAACCAACAATTCAAATAAATACAAAACCCTCTCCGGTCGGGACAAAACACCATCCACTAAACTCTCTCATCAACGACCGGTCAGCTTTCCTCGTGCCAAAAAAAAAATCATAGCATCCCATTTCAATTCTCCCCCATTCAATTACAATATCAATAACCATAATCCCCCAATTTTTTTTTTTGGCAAAAAATTCGCCACTGTGTTTACAATTCCTTTTTCGCCACAATAATTTACCAAATTAAAAAAAAAAAAGAGCTTCCACGTTCTTCACCTATCTAGTTTCTTCTCCTTTAATTCCCTTTAGTTTATACAACATTATCCTCTCTCTCTCTCTCTCTCTCTCTCTAGTTCAAGCGTTAAAGTTTGTTTTTCTTTAAAAAAAAGCATTGGTTACTTCTTCACTAAAGGTATCTAATTTTGTATTACTTTAATGAAATTAAGTTACCCGAAGCTGGATTTGTGAAAGAAGCTTCAATCTTTTAGCTCAATAAAATAATTCTGATTCGTATAATAAAAAAGTTGAAATTTAGCTATTTCACTCAAGATATTGAGTGAATTGGTTTAAAAATTGATTGAAAAGATGTCTTTGATTCGGCGAAGAAAGCCCGCTGAACCGAAGAACGCTTTGAGCTCAGATGATCAAGCCTCTGAGGAGATTAATACCCCAGAAGATGATAGCAAGAAGAAATCAAGGACTAATAACGGCAAGAAAGTGAAGAAACAGTCTCATTGGTCATGTTTGGATAATTGTTGCTGGTCGATTGGTTTGATATGCGTAGTTTGGTGGTTTTTGTTGTTTTTGTACAATGCAATGCCGGCTTCGATACCGAATTACGTGACGGAAGCCATCACGGGGCCTATGCCGGACCCGCCTGGTGTGAAGTTGAGGAAGGAAGGATTGAGGGCTAAGCATCCGGTGGTGTTTGTGCCGGGGATTGTCACTGGTGGGCTTGAGTTGTGGGAAGGGCATCATTGTGCTGAAGGGTTGTTTAGGAAGAGGTTGTGGGGTGGTACTTTTGGAGAAGTTTACAAAAGGTATTAATATGTAAGATTCAAATTTGGTTGTATGTTATATTTTAAATTTTTGTTTGGATTCTGTATCTAGTTGTTGTTTGACTGGTTTTCAGGTGGAATTGATTCTACTTTTGGCTGTAGTTGATTTTTCTTTGTCACGAGGTTGCTTGGTGTTGTTTAATTATATTTGAGGATGATGCTAGAGATTTATTTGACCGTGTTATGAGTGATGTTGGGTTGAGTTTTTGTTTTTGTTATACATAATTATTGGGTTATCTTATGGGTTGTCCTTTAATTAATGCAAGTGTTCTGTTTCTGTGTAGTTAGTTGAGTGTCTTTAATGGAAAGGAGTTGGTTGCTTTGGAAACAATCTTCCTCTTTAACTGTTTGGGGGACTAGTCTCTCTCTCTTCCATTTATTTATTTATAATTCACTTTTTTTCTGTTGTCAATGTTGTATTCTGGGATTTAAACATTTGAGCTTATCTCTTGAGGGTACTGGTTGAGTACTTCAGCATAGTTTAGTTAGTTGAGGATAGTATGTAATTGATTTTTGCAAATGTATGTTTAGCTGTCCATGAGTCAGCTTATCTTTTCTGCGTATGGCTAATTATGGAAGTGATCATTAATAACAAAGGTTGAAAATTAGTTTCCCTTTTTTTCTGGGTAATATACTTGACAGTTAAGGTAGCTGTCATAAAGTAGCTCTCTACTGTTTGATTATGGTTTAAAACTTCCATAGAAGATGGTAAGATATTATTTATGCAAAATCCCCATGTACTACTCTTGTAAAGATTGCCAAGTCAGTTAGGTGCCCTAATTATCATATTTCCGGCCTAACATTTTTATGTACCTCAATTCTTTACCATAGGAAAGAAATATTACCTGGAGAAATCTTATAGATATTTGAGGTATTACTTTGGATTATCCAGAGACTACCGATTTTTCATTTTGTATATTCAGAAAGTCATTGCTGTCAACATAACTTAAGTGCATAGAAATCCTATGAGGCTTTCTCATGTCACAGATCCAAACATTCTCCCCCACTCTTACCCTTAAAATCTCATGGTCTGCTCTATCTTTGGATCTTCAATTCTTTTTGAAAAACTTGCTCCCTTCTTCTGTCGGTTGTTCTTTCTTTAATCTTTACCATGCTGCTCAAAATTATGTATATGAAGCTGTTGTGTCTTGTTCTGAGTTATATGAGGGTTGGGTTTTGTCATTTGAAGAAAATCCAGATTGTGAGTTGTGACCTCTTTGTCCTGTACTGGCCTCAGTTGCCAGCATTGCCTGGTGGTCAGTAATGAGACCATAAGAAACCTTTTGAGCATATTGACTGCAAATTAATAAAATATGAATAGATCACCATCTCGTATGGTAATTCTCACTAGTAGCAATGAATTTTGGAACACACTAAGGTCTGGTATTGCTAATATATGAAATTCATATAACATGTGATCTAACATGGTTGTTCTGCAATTGAATTTGTAAATCCTGAGGATTCTGTAGCTAAAAGAGTATCTGTTTGGTTCCATCATGAACTATGCACAACTTGAGGTCACCCTTTGTCGGATAATATCAGATTTACTGTCATAATCTTTCTTCGGCCTTAGTAATATTGCGACTATAGCCAGAATTGAGATGCCTCTTCTGCCTACTAAGTATAGATGACGACTTTCTAATATGTTGGAATGTCCATCTGCTGCCTTGAACTATTTGGTTTCCAACTGTCCTAACTCGTAACAAGAAATGATTTTGATATTTGCTCTACAATATGATACCTATAATCCTTGAGAAAATATAGGTTGAAAATACACTGCGGTACTGCCACCTATTAATGGTATGAAAGAAATGAATGTGTGACCAAGAGGGAAAACATGCATAGTACTTGAAATATCTTGGAGGGTTCATCGGTTCTTGAATTTGAAGCTTATAGCTCTTATTTCTTTTTCTGGTCGTGTTATTTCTCTAAAACTGCACAACGATTAATTTCAATTCTTAGGTGAGACACTCTGGAATGCTTTCCATCAATTTGTGAACTTCTTTGCAGGCCTCTTTGCTGGGTGGAGCATATGTCATTGGACAATGAAACTGGCTTGGATCCTCCTGATATAAGGGTCCGGCCTGTGTCTGGACTTGTGGCTGCTGATTACTTCATGCCAGGCTATTTTGTTTGGGCAGTTCTAATTGCTAACTTAGCTCGCATTGGGTATGAGGAGAAGACCATGTATATGGCTGCGTATGATTGGAGGCTCTCATTTCAGAACACTGAGGTACATTATTTTACTTTCCCAACCTTCTTTTTCCCCAGAATATTTATCTTCTCAAGGAAACAACAGTTATGAAATTGCATTTCTTGTTTCATTATATGAACTCTGTTTGTTTTTTGATGTTTATGTTGTGTCCATAAACTAGGTAAGGGATCAAACATTGAGCCGGATTAAAAGCAACATAGAATTGATCGTTGCTACAAATGGCAAAAAGGCTGTGATAATTCCTCATTCTATGGGTGTTTTGTATTTCCTACACTTCATGAAATGGGTTGAGACACCAGCTCCAATGGGTGGTGGTGGGGGACCTGACTGGTGCTCCAAGCATATAAAAGCAGTACTGAATATTGGTGGACCATTACTAGGAGTTCCAAAGGCTGTGGCTGGACTTTTCTCTGCTGAAGCTAAGGATGTCGCTGTTGCCAGGTTATTACTTGTTTTCCCTTTTTAATTGTGACATGCCAAGGATTAAATTATGGTTGCCCTTTGATATGGATTTGAAAAGGACATCCTTCTATCTTACTCAATGATCAATTGATATTGACATCTTTCTTCAATTTATTCATCAGGTATGTGCCATTGATATAATGTTGAACAAACTAGAACTCAAGTGGTTCTATTTGTTTGGGATATGTCTTGCTTCATTATGCTTGCTGCAACTAGACATATTTCCCATCATTGATATTCAAACATTTAGCACTTCGGTTTAAATTGCTCATCATAAATTTTAAGTTGCTTTTTTTTTTTTTCCTTTTTCTCTTTTGGGTAAATGCTATGTTTGCATGTTGTTTCTCACATCATTTCATTAGCAGCCGATCCATGGCTTACCTTGAGGTCTTAATAATGGTTAAATCCATGGAATTTTCATGGAATCCGCTAATGAGAGGTTAGTAAGGATGTGAGGGTGAGGATAAAAAGATGTTGTCCCCTAGTCACCCATTTCTTGGAGTCCTAATAAATTGTGGGAAGAAGGAAACATATTCAAAGGACATGAGATCCGGGATTCATTTTTTTTTTCCTTTCCCATCCTTATATCACCAAGCTCTCATTAAAAATAAGTACAAATTGAATTGCATGAATAAAACAATAAAGCCTAATTTTTGATATTAAAGAATTGCACATGACTGAAACTTTTGCTTGAATCCAGGGCCATTGCACCAGGTTTCTTGAGTAATGATTTATTTCGCCTTCAAACGTTGCAACACGTAATGAAGATGACACGGACATGGGATTCGACCATGTCAATGATACCAAAAGGTGGTGATACCATATGGGGTGGTCTTGATTGGTCTCCTGAAGAAGTTTGTAGTGCTAAAAAGTGTAAGAAGAAGATAAATGATTCAGCTGTTGCTACTGAAAACGGGAAAGATGATTCCATTCCACAGAAAAAAGTTAATTATGGAAGGATTATATCATTTGGAAAAGAGGTGGCAGAGGCTCCTACTTCTGAGATTGAGAGAGTTGATTTTAGGGTATGTCAAATGGCTATTTTATGTCAAAATCTTTACTTTATTCTCCATTTCTATGTCCATTATCTTGCACTTGCTTACATAAGCATCTTCGAATTAGGGTATTTTTGGATCAAGCATGTCTGTACTCAACTCCCCAACATCTCCTGATCTTCATTTTTCAATAAAAAGAAAGATCTCGAGCTAGCTTTTTTACCTTTTCTTTTTCTCAGTTATTTGACTTCATTTTACTATTTGTTATATGACGTGCTGCTTGGGTAAATGTCTGGATGGGTCTATGTTTCCACTGGAAAAATATTTTGCAGAAATGCACCTGTATTCAGAATGTTCTTTAGCGTAAAACTACATTTTGGGTGGTGGCCTGGTAGATTTCTCTTGCAATTGGTTGCTGTAATGTTGTCAGTATAACCTAGACTTGCGAATAGTTTTTCAGATGCTGTTAGATGGGCTAGTTGTTTGTCCTGATTCGATGTCTTATCTTTAGTATTTTACTTTTGCAGGACGCTGAAAAAGGTTGTACTCTTGCGAATTCTTCTTGTCAAGATGTATGGACGGAGTACCATGACATGGGGATTGAGGGCATCAGAGCTGTTGCAGAATACAAAGTTTACACTGCTGATTCGATTGTAGAGCTTCTCAATTTTGTTGCACCAAAGATGATGGCACGTGGTAGTGTCCATTTCTCTTATGGAATTGCTGATAATTTGGACGATCCAAAATATAAACATTACAAATATTGGTCCAATCCTTTGGAGACAAAGTAAGAATTTTTATCTTTGAATTTGCTTTACATCTTCTTTCTGAAGATTGATTCTAAACCAATTGCAAATTTGGAACGATGAGGAAGCTGATTCATCAAGTCAGATCAAATGGAATACAAAATCATGACAAATAGCAAGAGACTGCGTGTTCTTGATTTTTTAAAATTGTTGTAGAATTGTCAAAGAGTAGAATCAGTGAATCCTGTTTTGCTTTTGGAAAAAGTTATACCGGTTTGTTTAAATTCTGTAATTTTACACCATAAAGTTGGTATAGGGTGGAACGTTTATGGAGGTGAAATCAAAGCTGCCATGCGCTAAATTTAAAAATTCTCTGTTTGCTTGGATGGTCACCTTGTTTTGATTAAGAGATTCACCGTAAATATTTTGTAGCCATTTTCATCATTGATACCATAATTACTAAGTGCAACTCTTCCCTCTCTGTGGTTTTTGTAGATTACCAAATGCTCCTGAGATGGAAATTATTTCAATGTATGGAGTGGGCATCCCAACCGAGAGAGCTTATGTATACAAGTTATCTCCTGCTGCTGAGTGTTACATTCCTTTTCAGATTGATACTTCAGCTGAGGGCACAGATGAAGATAGCTGTTTGAAAGATGGTGTCTACAATGTTGATGGCGATGAAACTGTACCTGTTCTGAGTGCTGGTTTCATGTGTGCCAAAGGTTGGAGGGGTAAAACCAGATTTAATCCTTCAGGGATTCGTACTTATGTTAGGGAGTATGATCATGCTCCTCCAGCTAATCTATTAGAGGGAAGAGGTACCCTCAGTGGTGCTCATGTTGATATTATGGGAAACTTTGCATTGATTGAGGATATCATGAGGGTGGCAGCAGGGGCTACCGGGGAAGATTTGGGAGGTGATCAAGTTTACTCTGACATATTTAAGTGGTCTGAGAAGATAAACTTGGCACTCTAATCTTTATGGTATGTATTTTATGATTTATGATTATAAGCAATAGTTAGCCAGGATGATCTGCTCCCTATTTAAATCTTATAATGGGAAAGAAGTTTCTGTTCTGCTTCATGTGGCCAGTAATTTCTCGATCGGATCCATAATTGTTAACTATAGTATTATCCTGGATCTGCATTGTGAATTATTGGACAAAATGCATTCCAACTAGGAGAGAGAGGACTTGGGAAAAGTGGGAAATTATGCTAAGCTTCTTATTAGTGTCTGCTGGAAATTCCCTCACTAGACTTATAAATTATGTGAGGAGTTTGCATGTGACTGCAAAGCATGCAAAATATATTCATTTCTTCCAATATTCCTTTTTAAGAACATGGTTACTGAAAGATTTCTTCTTTTAGTTGATCTAATTTATCTTTCCATCCAGCAACCTTCATTGGATGATAAGTTCAACAAATTCGTTCACAGAGAACTCAGCTGAAGCTTCTCCTTGCTACATTTTTGCTTATTATCGGCTTTTGGCATTTGGCTTTGGCTGATCATCAGATGGCAACTTTATGTCACCATATACCTTCGTAATTCAACTTGCCTCCAGCTATTGGATGGTAACAATATGTGGACTGATTTACCGAAAAGTCAGTAGCAGGACTGCTGAAAGGATGCAGGTGTACTTTTGGCTGGTTTGATCTCTCTATGATGCTCATGTGATCGAGATTTTTGCTGCTGATGTGCCCTGCAGCTCTTAGTTTCTAGAACTGCAAAATGTGCATAATGTATCATATTCATGAACCCCGTTGCTTTAAGTAATATGCTTTTAAAATTTCATATGGGCTATAAATGTATACATTTGCACAATAAAGTCGTTTCTTTATCTTTAATTACCCTTTGTTTTTCTTACTCTTAGTTCTATATACAATGGCTTTTGGTTTTTGAATTCAGGCTTGTGGTTTCTTATCACCTTCTTTTCCCCAGTTAGTGAGTTCAGCGTGTTGTTGATGTTTAGCCTTATATTTCCCTTGTTCATATATATATATATATATATATACACACACACACATTAATTAGTTAGAGATGCATGGTGTTTTATGCATTGTCATCTTGCAGTTTCACCTTTGGGTAATAGATGTATTTTTTATCTTCGGATTCTCATGTCAATCTGACGACTGATGCACAACTAGCACAACGATTGAAATAGACCAAATGATGAGATTTCTCTTCTTGTTTTGTGTAAACATAATTCATGAATAATGATGATCTTGCATTGAGGGGCTCATTCCTTTGGGCGATGTTATTAATGAGCATCTGGAAGATGCTATAACATCAGGTTCTGCGAAGAACAGACCATAATATAATAAAAGGTCTATAGTTGAATGTAGTTGCTTCTCTTATTGAGAAGGAAAGGAAGGGCGTTGGATGACTGGAGCTAAAGCCAAGAAGAGACACTTAGTATGCCGAAGCAAGGTCCTGGTGATGACTTTGAATCCACATTTAGCAATAACAATGTCTCTTGATTGCCTGAATAAAGGTTACAAGAATCATAACTCACGAGAAATAAGGTGTCTTCAGATTCTTCTCATTCTTGGAAGAAGATGCTGGCTTACAGAGCTTTGATCAGACAAGTCCTGAAAGCTAATGTGGAAGCGCAATTCATCTTGAGTTGTTATATGCTTGAAGATGAACAAACGCGACTGGCTGCATTAGAAGGAATTGTTATGGAAAAATTGCAAGGACAGAAGCTGCTATTTGTGGACTTAAATCATTGTACCATGTAAAACAAGATAACACACAGTATGCTGGTTTTAGTTATTAGCTAGCATGCATGGAATTTTATCTGAAGATGTCTTAGACTAGAAAGTTGGTTTTCTTTTTTCTCCATTCCATTAGGGAATTTCTATTGAGCAACTAGACCCTCTGATCGATTGTACCGTAGAAATTCCTATCCACAAACTTGCATTTACTCTGTGAATTGCACTTAATGGAAAAACTTCTAATGGCATCATCTTCGAAGGATTCGGATCATCATAAATGAAAAGGAAACAACATAAAACAACCTATCAGCATCACAAATCATGAGCATCCAGTCTCTTCAAATTCAGAAATTTAGTGGTGGCACTAGGTTTTTGACAAAGATCTAGGCAAGTTGGCCACTCATTTTTCCTAAGGTCCTTTCTCTGGAGGATTCTGGTTCTTGCCATATATGTTCTGTCGCTTATTAAATAAATTTCTTTCATAGCGTTCTTCGTGTGATTCGCCTGTGCTTTTAGACTCTAGACCATCCTTTTCACCAAATTGCATCTCCTGAGAATCCCTGCTTATCACATTCTCCATTTCAAAGGTTCATGTATATATATATATACACGCACACATACAAACATACATATATATACACATAAATACGCGTGCGCGCGAGCACACATACACACAATATATGTGTGTAGGTGTGGGTGCATGTATAGATATTATACTTTTAAATCATAATATTTAAATTTTAACGCTTACAAACGCTTATAAGAATAGAATATTTCATCAAATTTGTTAAGTTTTTATTTATCCACGATACATGTTAGCTTTAAATTGGTGTATAATAATTAATTCAATAAAACGATAATATTAAATATATTGCGATGCCTAGTTTTATAATAATAAATAAATAAAATAAGGGTTATAAAATAAGTTTTATGAGTAATGGAAGTTTGTAAATAATTCAAAAATTTTCCAAACTACCTTATTTTTAAAAGGATACATATCTCTCCCACCATCCCTCTTTCCCTTTTTTCATGTTCCTGGAAATAATTCAAAAATTTTCCAAACTACCTTATTTTTAAAAGGATACATATCTTTCCCACCATCCCTCTTTCCCTTTTTTCATGTTCTTGGAAAAATCTTGGGCAATTCCTTTAACATCTTAACACCAAGAAGCAAGAAACGACTCATCGTTGCGAGAATGAAAGACAAAAATAAAAGGAATCCTAAGTTTGTTTTTTAATAAGGGTGAGTTACGAGTCTTGTTAAGTTTTGAGTTTATTTGAAGCAAATTCTTAATAATCTTGTGTATGGAATTGTGTGTTGTGCAGATAAAATGTGTTTCGATTGTGTAGTGTTGGTGGTTTTTCATAAAAAAACAAGTAAGTTCTCACTTTTGAATCTTGATTTTTCTTCTTAAGTTTAGTTTTCTTAAGGATTCATGGTGGTGCAACAGGCTTTTGAAAGCGAGTTGTGTGCAATTGAGTGTTGATGGTTATTGGGTTATGGATGAAAGGAAAAGGTGTTTAGTGAGTGCAAAGTGGTTTGAAAGAGTGTTTTCCAATCAAATTGGGCAAGTTACAAAGACCAAAGAGATATACGGCAACAACATGTTCATGTGTTGAGCAAGGATTACTAGTCAATAAGGTATAGGGGTAGTGAGATATATGATCCCCATACGATTGTGCACCTTCCTTTGCTCTTTGAACCTTCTTTTACCTTTTTATAAATGATCCTTTTGATTTAAAAATCTATTTCCAACATCATTATCAAATGTTTTTAGATCTCTTTATCAAAATTAAACTCATTTTAACAGCTTTTCGTAATGTTTGATCAAATAATCCTTAAGGGGTCTCATAGAGGATAAAGTAAGGGTAGCAGATTAAGGGTGTAGTTAATGTGTCAAGTTTTAAGTTTTAATCTTGATATCAAGTTCTAAGAAGTATTTATGGACCAAGTTAATGGTGCAGCTAGTTCAAGTACAAATACTTGTATGGTTGTTCTTGTTAGGATAAAAACAATGCATTCTACGAGGCTTCAATAAATATGTGTTGGTATTTGTGGCTGTAGCTAACATTTTAGGGATACCAATGTGTTGATAAGGCATCCTAATGATCCTTATGTGATGTTATCTTTAGTAGATTTGTACCTAGAAAAGATATGGTAGATTTATGTTGACTTATGGATGCAAGAGCGTTAGATAGTATCTAACACCAATATTATATGGTATTACTCATATATGTGTGTGTAAGCCTCTTGAGTTACTCCAAATCTTAAAACATTAAGACTGTATTGTTTGTCGACCATAATAAAGATAACTAAATGATAATTGTTGCATTTGCCCTTTTCTAAAATGCATGTGATGATGATATATGTTGCTCATGCACATGTGTTTGCAATTTCCCTACTAAGTTTCAACTTACTCTTTAGGGGCTTGTTTTTCAGTTGTAGGTGTAGGTAATGATGTTGACTTGTGTAATTGACTTAGGTTATTGATAGGAATCAACTCTCTAGACCAATCAAGTGCAGTCGTTCTAGAAGACTCCAAGAACTTACAAGGAGAATAATAGCTCGTAGCCTCATCTAGGATAAGAATTCCTATTCCAACCTCTATGATGTACTCTACTGTCGACTTGAGTACCAAGCTTTCACATGCACTAATATTGTCTTTGGAGCTACCGAATAGATGTGTTGACCCTCTAAGTAGGCATGCTTACCTGCTAAGCAACCGTACCATAATCCTGATAATATTTAAGCATATCAGCCTCAACAATTGTCCAAAACCGAGCTTTCAAACTGACCAAGATCCGACCCCAGTTGGAGGTGAATATTCATTAGTGATTGATTGGTTGAGGATTGACTTAACCCAAATCAGGTTGACTCTAACTGTATACCCTCTTCTTCCTCATTTTGTTTGAATTGTACTATATTTTAGAGAGATTAGCTACCTTATAGCATGTGTTTTCTAGCATAACGTCCCAAAAGGATTCTTTATTTTTCCGTACTGAGTATTCTTTATTTCTTTTGCCCTTTTTAGTATATTTCATGTATTCTAATTGTAAATTACCCTTTTTGTCTTTTCATATGTGCTTGTAACCCTAATGGGGCTAATATATAACCCCTATTCATTTTGTATACAGACCTAATCAATCACTTCATTATCAGATTATTACAAGTTTTCTTTTGAGTAACCTTAGTATTCTTATTATCTTTTTTAACTTTTATCGATTCTCTTTAGCAAGAAGTAGTGACAAGTGATTCTATAGTTTAGACCAATGAGTCATATTCGACAAATTATAGGCCAAGTATAATTGATTGGTGTGTCATATTTAGTTGGTAGCTGGTTGAGCTTTGTTAGTCTTCTTTTATTCTCTTTTAGTTCTCTTCGTTGTGGTGCTTCGTTGTGTGTTCAACCCTGGAGACATATTGATTTCGCTAGTATTAGAGCATGGTTTTGCTAGTATCAGAGCATGGTTCTGGAAGGGAGTTTGTAAAGTTGTAGTGAAGTTTTGGTTCGTATTTGCTGATAGTGGCTACTATGTTTTTCTTTAGCTGCTTTAGTGTATTTGTTTGAAGTAAGTTCTGAAGCTTTGAGATGTATAGCGAAAGTTTGTGTATTGGTAAGTATAGTTTCTGTTGTTACTCTGTTTTACTTTATTCTTCATTGTGAAAATAGAGCAAGTCATTTTTGTTATGTTTGAGTGATTGTTAGGTGTTGAAGTTGTCGTGTTAGTACAATCTTGGATGGTGACTAGAAGTGTTTGTTGTGTATTGTATTGTCATTCTACTAAGAAAGTGTTACATCATCTTAGATTCGAGTGTTCAAGGTATTATTGGTGACCAGAGTAATAGTGCTTAACTTGATCATAGTGATATTGGTAATAACACTCTAGGGTTAGTTGATGATAAGCTTGATGGACTCACTAATCTTATTGAGAGTCTAGTTACTGCGATGTAAGTTAATAGATAACACGATAGGAATTAGGCTACTAAGCCTTTGACCTGTAACCAAGCTTGAAGAATGACAGGGCTGATCTTCTTACTCCAACTGACCCCTGTCGAAGCCGAGTATCTATTTGCCAAGTCACTTTGTATACCGAGTCGAATGATTACTCATCTCTTTGAAGTATGCCAAATTGTTGAATGTCGAGAGAGCTACCAAACCATGTGTGTCTACTTAGTTATGTTTGAACCGTCTAGTTTCTCGACACCACCTTTGCCGAGAAGCTAAGAGATAGACCCTAAGCTAATCAGTCACCCTTACTCGAACAAGTAACCTGACCTTATTGCCTACATCTTCCAACAACATCACCAATGCGCTCATGCTATGCGTGTAGTACTACATGAAGAATCTGTTATACTAATCATTGTTTTTTTTTTAATATTCCTTTTTACCCTTTATTTTCTTGTACATTACTTCTTTATGGAAATACCCTTTTTGTCTTTTTTCCTTTTAGGCAAGTTTTCCTAAGTTCTTGGGTATAAATACCCCTTGTACATGTAGCCGTAATAGATCAGACTACCATCAATGTTTTGAATACTCTTCTTCATTTTGTAAACATTGATTGTTTACTTTCATTTCACTCTTATCCTAACCCTTAAGCAAGGCTAGGTGGTGAGTAACCTCACCAGTCCAATTGGTGTATCATATTGAGTTGTGTTGTGAGTCTTCAGAAGTTTCATTGGTGTGTCATATCCATTGGAGCTGTTCGTGGATTTGCTTACTTTTCATTCGTTTTCTTCTTTTGCACATTTCTTATCACCTCCTCTTCTAGACTTTTAGCAAGTTTGAACCCATTCAGCGACCGACCTTGTCTGTTCTTGGTTATGGTTCGCATCATCTTGGTATTAGAGTAGAGGTTTCACTTGAGTTGTAGTTTGTTTTCGAAGTTCTATTTATGCTTGGTTTTGCATGTGTGAAACAAAGCAAGTTACTGTATTTATCTTAGCTGTTATGTTTGTTGGTTGTTTAGTTTCTGGTTTGGAGAAATGACGGATTTACGTGTTGATATTAGGGCTAGAGATGATAACATCGGTGTTGTCCACTACGGCCGACAATCTAAAGGTACTCCAAGAAGTACTGACGAGAGACTTGATGATGTAGCTAACCTTTTAGTGGATTTAACCTAAATTGTTCATGTGTTGGCTTATCGACCTCCTGAAGCCATGCCTAACACCCTATAAGTTGCTCGACTTGCTAGAGGTCAAAACATAGCTCAACCAATTCGAGGTGGAAAAGTAAGTGGACGAGTTAGACGAAGGATAGACTCGAGAGAACTGGATGAAGAGGACGGGGAAGAGTATTTTTAAGAAGAGCGAGCTTGAGTCCCTAAAGCATCTGATCGTGTGAAGCTTCAGATTCCGAGCTTTAATGGATTTGGGAGTGCTAATGAATATTTAGAATGGGAAGGAAAAGTGGAGCATGTTTTTGACTATTATCAGTATGAAGATTACAAAAAAAGTGAGAACCGCTGCTATTGAGTTCTCTAGGTATGTTATCATATGATGGAAGAATTTCCAGGCTATGAGGAGGCGAGAAGGCTATCGAAAGATTAATACTTGGCCTAAAATGAAAAGAATACTAAGAAACAGATTCATGCCGGATACTTATTTGCAAGACACTTTTACTTGGTGTCAAGCTTTGAGACAAGGAGGCTAAATAGTTGACGAGTATGTTTATGAATTCCAAATGTTCATGATCTGATGTGAAGTGGAGGAACCACCAACATGGATAATCTCTAGGTTTCTTACTGGGTTACAAGGTGACATTTGAGACATTGTGGAGCTCTAACGATTTACCACGATAGATGAAGCGATTATAATAGCCTAATGAGTGGAGAGGTGGAAAAGAAACTGAGTATCGACTAGACTGCCAACTAGGACAGGGAAGTTACTGAGCTTAGTCAAGTACTGAACCGATTTGAAAGGTGGATGTCTAAGCCAAGTAGAAAGATCGACCTGACAGCAACGTGCAAACCCGAACTTATGAGAAAGGTTAAGGATCTGGTAAGAAGACGAGCCAGATCAAGTATCAAGAGTTTGGACATATGGTTGCTTAGTGCCCGAATTGAAGGACTATGGTCATCAAGGGAGATATCCTAAAGTTAGAGGTAGAAAGTACTAATGAAGAACCTGAGGAAGAGAACATTACCAAGAAAGAAGCTGTCGAGAAGGAACTAATTGAAGAGGATGTATTTGTTGAGAATTTGGACCAGTTGATCTTGGTTGTCTAATGTGCAATGAACTTAGAACCCTCATGGGAGGAGGAGCAGAGGGAGAACTAGTTTTATATAACCTGTAGAGTGAATAATCAAGTGAGCGCACTAATTATTGATAGTGGAAGTTGTACAAATGTGGCATCGATCGATCTAATCATAAGGTCAAAACTGTCGACTATTGCACATCCAAGGCCGTACAAGTTGGATTGGTTGATTAAGGAAAGAGCACTACGTATCACCCGGTAAGTACTACTGCTAATCACTATCGGACATTATTCTGATGAAATTCTTTACAATGTGCTGCTTATATGTGCCTTATATGTGTTGCTTGGCTGACTATAGTTGTTTGATAGGAGAGTTATCCATGACGAATGCAAGACACGTATATGTTCGAGAAGGATGGTCAAAAGATTACACTGAACTTGATGTCACCGAGTGAAGTTAAAAAATTGCAGATTGAACTTGCTTGCGGATCGAAGAAGGCTCTGGTGATGAGTAGAGCCAAACTCTGAGAGGCCATCGATGCTAATGAGCCGACCATTATGTTGGTCAGGCACCTGTTAGAGATGAAGGAGTAGGGCTACCCCGGGAAGTGAGAGTATTGTTAGACGAATATGCCGATTTATTCTCAAAAGAGTTACCTGAAGGGTTGGCTTTACTACAAGCCATAGAATACTACATTGACTTAATACATGGTGCTGCCCTATCGAACAAGCTTACTTATCGGATGAGTCCCGAATAAGCTTTTGAGCTACAATGCCAAGTCAATGAGTTGTTGGAGAAGGGCTATGTTAGGGAAAGTCTCAGCCCTTATATTGTACCGGCGCTTCTAATACCGAAAAAGGATGGAACCTGACGGATGTGTGTAGATAGCTGAGCAATGAACAAGATTACAATCAAATACAGGTATCTTATTTTGAAATTAGAAGATATGCTAGATGAATTGAGTGGAGCTAAGATCTTTAGCAAGATTGATCTCAAGTCTGGTTACCATCATATTCGCATAAGGCTAGGAGATAAGTGGAAAATAGTATTCAAAAATCGACATATACTTTATGAATGGATGGTCATGCTCTTTGGCTTATCAAATGCCCTGAGCACTTTTATGAGACTGATGAACCATGTGCTGAGATATCTGTAAACCCTAAAGCCAAGCCAAGTAACCATAGGTTTGAACTTAAAACCCAAAGTTTAGGGCGATCGGCTAAAGGATCCGATCAAACCCAAATTATAAACTATTTAACAAAATACCAGGAAAAATGACCCTGTAAACTTAAATTTAAGAAAGTAAGTAGTAAAATAGGAGACTATAAAATTTTTAAATTTTAAGCATAATAACTGCTAATTACCGAAAATGTAAAAAGTGTAATATAATAACTAATAAATTAGCAGAGATAGATTATATGTATACTAAAAATTTTAGAATGACCAAAATAATATTTAGGAATGTTCACGTGTACCCTACATGTATATTTACGTGTAGATAAAAATACGTGTAATTGCTAAAATAGGCCAAAAACTAAGTAAATAATTAAAGAAAAATACAAAATAATTATAAAAAAATCAGAAAAAATCAGGATAAGATACCTGCAACTAGATCAGGTCGTGACTGAAAAGAAAAAAAAATTAGCCAATAAGAATTTGCCAAACTAAAAGCCTAAAAGCAAGGAAATGGGCAAAATCATATCAAATTAATGCACATTAATTACTATGTTTGTCTATAAATAAGGAAAAAATTCTCAGAAGACATTTGGACAGTTTGTAATCTGAGAAAAATCGAAACACAAGAAAAATCGAGAGAAATTCCAGAAAAAAAAAAAAGAAAACTGTGCAGATTAGCAAGGTGAACCAAAACCACCACCCACCACCACCTGGGACCGAACCACCACCACCACCCTACCCTAGGACCAGCGTCTGGACAGGCCGACAGCCTTGGACCGGGTTTGGACGACCAGAAATCCTTGAACCGGTTAGTCATTTACTCATCCCGATTTTTGTATAATTTTGTAAAATTAGTTATTTTGTCCAGAAAATTATGAAACTTGTTATTCTGAGGTTTTATTGTATGTAGATTTAGGAAAAAATATTGATTTAGTTTAATTATGTCTGGAAATATAGGGTTCTTAAGAAATTGTTCAAAACCGAGCATGATTAAACCGGAAATTAAATAGGCTTAGGGATGTAGTTTGGGGCTCAAAATTTTTCTGTAGGACTCTCATATGATTTAGAATAGTGCTATGAAGCCCTTTTTTTTAAATTAATTTTCGAAAATTTTAAGTTAATTTTTAGCCCTAAAATGATGGTAAAATTGGGTGATTTGGGATTAATTAGGTAATTAGAATGTTAATTACTGATTTGGATCTTGATTAGATGATTAAGGAAGTTAATCTCTGCAGTGGAACCCTAATCCTAGCTTTTAGGTACTAATTATGGTTAATTAGAGAAATTAGGTAAAGAATATAAGAAATTAGGAAAATGTGAAAATATAAATTACTAAATCTAAAAAAATAAAGCTATTTAGTTAATATTATAATTGAAAACAGAAAAATAATAAATCTGAAATAATATTTAATTTTAAGTAAATATCTCAAAATGTAAAATTTTTACACATTGGGAATAAATCCGATACCTCAATTAGGGTTAGCGTGTACCGAATAGTTAAAATACCAAAATTACGACCCTATAGAATATTTGAATACCCGAGCATAAGGTGATTAATGTCACATTGGGATACGAGCCTAATTACGACTTAGGAATTAAAACTAGAATCTGGTTTAGGAGCCGAACCCCGAAATAAAATACAATGAATTATTAATACGTTGTAGGTATACATGAGGAAAATGAGTTACATTATAAATTAGAATAAGAATCCATAAAATATAAGTACTAAAAGAACTTATTTGTATTATAGGACACCCAGAAACAAATCAGCTCGCAATTTGAGGATCGAGCGATTGAGCAAATTCAAGTAAGTTGGGTTATTGCTTATTGTAATAGAGTACTAGTTTTGTAGTGCTCGGAGACTTAGGCTTGTATATGCTTGTGATTGTAAGTAGTTTGCGCATGTGTTTGATGTATCTGAATTTGTGCTGGAATTTGTGCTGTGAGTGATTTTGTGACTGATTTAATTGGTATGAACTTGTTTGAAAACCTTAACCGGAATTTAATCTTAGTCGACCGTAATAACCGAAAACGTCATGCATTGCAACCCGTTAGGGGATCATAGGACTCTCCAACCAAATACCGACCCCTTCGAAAGGGATAGAGCAGGATTGCAAAATGGTCCCTTCTTCATCCTCAGTCGAACTAAGTGACAGGAGAGGAGGTCGCGGCGGGGGTGAAGTCAATGGTTCGAAGGTAGTCGCGGGAGGAGCGAGGTCTCCATTGCACAAGCCTGGGTTTGGTTGTGAGCTGCTGCATAACATGGAACTCTTCAACCCGGATCGGAGCGGGTGAAATTTCTCTGATTTCACAACGGACCAGACTATGTTGTGCGATGACACTTGATTGTTGCATTGCATGAAAATAATTGTTTGATAACCCTGTTTGTGCTTGTATGCATTCATGAGTCTCCAATTCAACTTACTGAGCTGTAGTTGCTCATACCCTTATAGATCCTTTTGCAGGTTCCGATTTGTAATCTCTTCAAGTACCATGCCGCCCTATAATTATCCAGAGGTTAGTCTTTTTGAAGCTAGGGGTGTGAGGATCAAGTTATTTAGCTTAATGTGTAACCAGACTGACCTTGTAGTTAAAGGATGAAGACTGTTAGTTATTCTGTAAATTAGTAAACTGTAGTTATTATGTAAATCTTCCTGGGAAGCTCTGTGGACTTATTTATATGAATATCTACGTTTAACAGTAATTTGAGTTACTTATCATATTTGTAGTATAATCATTAATCGAACTGTTTACTTTAAAGCGAGTGGTCGACGACTCCTTGTGTAGATTATCTCTATGGTAGGAACTGTGAGGCCAGTTTCTATCATAGAATGGTTTACACGGCGGGACTGTTGTGACTTCGCGACTTCGGGGCGTAACAATATCTGATAGGGAAGTATGTCATGGTATACTTTAACAATATCTTAGTCTACAGTGCCAACATGATGAGTCACTATGAACATCTCTATACTATACTAAATATCCTCCATGCCGAGAGATTATTTGGTAACCTTAAGAAGTATTGTTTTTGTTAGGAGGAAGTGGTATTCTTGGGCTACGTAGTAAGTAGAGGAGGCTTACGAGTGGACGATAAGAAGATCCGAGTGGACGATAAGAAGATCCGAGTAATCATCAAGTGGTCAACTCTTACTACTTGTGCTGATGTGAAAAGTTTCCATAGACTAGCTTCATTTTATAGAAGATTCATCACTAATTTTAGTAACCTTCGTTGCATCACTTCCTAAGCTAACAAAGAAGAACACTGACTTCTAATGAGGAGAAAAGGAGGAGAGAAGTTTTGTTGAGATAAAGGAAAGGTTGACCTTTGCCTTTGTATTAGTTTTGCTTGACTTCGAGAAAATATTTGAGCTAGATTGTGACGTGTCAAGCATTAGGATAGGCGTTGTCTTGATGCAGGAAGGTCGACTAATTGCCTATCACAGTGAGAAGCTCAGAAAACTTCAACTAAATTACTTAGTGTATGATAAAGAACTCTTAGTGCTAATTCGAGCACTGTAAGTATGTCAGTATTATCTATTGTCGAAGGAATTTGTTATCTATACTGACCATGAGTCCTTGAGGTACCTTTGAAGCCATATTAAGTTGTAGAAGTAACAGGTGAGATGGGTTAAATTCCTTGAAAAATTTGATTTGTGATAAAACATAAACAGGGAAAGAACAATGTAGCTGTAGATGCTCTTTTGACAAGGCATGCAATTCTGAATGAACTACAGACCAGATTGTTTGGATTTGCGAGTTTTAAAGAAAAGTATTCTGAGGATCTACACTTTGGACCCATACTTGCGCGTTGTGTCGATGGAAGGATAGTGGACAAGTATCATATGGAGGAAGGATACTTATTTTAAAGAGGAAAATTGTGTGTGCCAACTTGTTCACTTTGGGAGCTGCTGATTATGGAAGCCTGCAGTAGAGGACTGTCTAGACATTTTAAGGAGAAAAGGACATATGACTTGCTGAGTGGTCGATTCTTTTGGCCGAGAATGAGGCAAGATGTGCATCGAGTTGTTGAAGAGGGCTAAGTGCTAAGTTGAATAAGGAAAAGTAATGCCTTTGCTTATTCTAATGAAGCCATGAATCAAATTGAGTATAGACTTTGTTCTCGAACTATCATGAATTGCCTGAGGTAAAGATTCTGTAATGGTCATCATGAATAGGTTCAGTAAGATGGTACACTTCGTATCTTGTTCCAAGACTAATGACGCTTTAGCTATTACTTTTCTTTTCTTACAGGAGATTGTATGGCTACATAACGTGTCGAGAAGTGTAGTCTTCGATAGAGACTCGAAGTTTTTGAGCTATTTCTAAAAGACCTTGTAGCGTCGGATGGAGACTAAACTACTATTCAATACTTCTTGTTACCCAGAGGTGGTTAATCGTACTATGGGATTGTTGCTCTAAGCTACAATGCGCAAGAACTTGGCTGATTGGGACGTTTACTTATCGATGGTTAAATTCACTTACAACTGAACAGTGTACAACACCACTAAGTAGACCCCCTTCAAAGTGGTCTATAGTTTTAATCCTGAGTTGCCCTTCGATCACACCCCTGTATCTATGCCTGCGCAAGAAGACCTTGACGCAAGAGCTGGAGCATAATCCCTTCAGCACATCTATGATAAAGTCACTTGGCGTATCAACTAAGCTGCTAGACATGTGGGAGAGAAGGCTAAGGGTAGGACGGCAAAACATTTTCAGTTGGGGGAATTGGTGTGGCTTTACCTAAGCAAAGAGAGGTTTCTGGGCAAGAGGAGGAACAAATTATCCCTAAGGGCTGAAGGACCTTTTAGAATCTTCCAGAAGATCAATGATAACACCTACAGATTGGAGCTGCTCGAGGACTATGGGGTTTTTGACACTTTCAACATTGCCGATCTCAGTCCATATCACCTTAATGGAGAGTTGATCAAAGAACATTCGGATTTGATTCCAAATCTAAATCAACCCAGAGGGAATGATAGGAATTAGGCTACTAAGCCTTTGACCTTTAGCCGAGCCCAAGGATTGGAAGGGTTAGCAAGATAGATCCTCCTACACTAGCTAACCCCTACTGAAGTTGAATATCTCTTTGCTGAGTCGCTCTGTATGCCGAGTCGAATGACTGCCCATCCCTTTGAAGTATGCCGAATTGTTGAATATCAAGAGAGTTGCTAAACCCCGTACATTTGCTTAGCTACGTTTGAACTGTCTAGTTTCTTGGTGCTACCTTTGTCGAGAAGCCGAAAGATAGACCCCGGGCTAATTAGTCGCTCCTGCTCAGACAAGTAACTTGACCTTTTTGTTTGCATCCTCTAACGATGTCACTAATGTGCCTATGCCACATGTATAGTACTATGTGAAGAATTTGTTACATAGATGATTGTTTTTCTTGAATATTCCTTTCTACCCTTTATATTTTTGTACATTACTTCTTTAGAGAAATACCTTTTTTGTCTTTTTCCCCTTTGGGTAAGTTGCCCTAAGTTCTTGGGTATAAATATCCCTTGTACATGTAGCCACAACAGAGTAGACTACCATTAATATACTGAATATTCTTCTTTTTCTTATAAACACTGATTGTTTACTTTCATTTCACTTTTATCTTAACTCTAAAGCAAGGCTAGGTAGTAAGTAACCTTACTAGTTTTATTCGTACGCCATATCGAGTTGTGCCATGAGTCCTTAGAAGTTCAATTGGTGCGTCATATCCATTGGAGCTATTCATAGGTTTGCTTACTTTTCATTCACTTTGTTCTTTTACACATTCCCCATCACCCCCTCTTTCAAGCTTTCGGCAAGCTTGGACTCATTCAGCAACCAGCCTTATTTATTCTTGGTCCCAGTTCGTACAAGAGCAAGGATGTCGAGCTTATCGAGGACTTGACAATATAAAGGTCCAAATCTTACCCTTTAGTGGAAGTAGAGATGTAGATGAATATTTAGAGTAGGAAGAGAAGCTGTTTGATTGTTATGGATATACATATGTTATTAAAGTACAGCTTACTGCACTTGAGTTCTCTAAATATGCTATTATGTGGTAGAAGAATCTAAATGTAGCCAAAGTAAGGGATGAAAGACGAGGAGTAAGAGCTTGGGATGAGATGAAGAGATTGTTGAGGGGTAGATTTGGACCCGAGACCTACTTGCAAAACACATTTGCCAAACTGCAAGAACTTTGCTAAGGAGGTTGATCTATTGATAACTATGTGAGAGAATTCCATATGTTGATGATCCGAATTAATGTGGATGAACCCAAGGTTCGTATAGTATCAAGGTTAATTTTTGGACTTAAATATAAGATTCGCTATATTATAGAAGTACAAAGGTTTTATACTTTAGAAGGGGCCATTAAAGTAGTGTAAAGGACTAAAAAACAGAGAAGAAATGCCTCGAGCAGATTTAAGCTAACATTTTCTCTAACCCCTGATCTATGCCAACCTGCTTAATTCGAGTCAAGGAAAGAAATGACAACCCGATGATAGCCAAGCAGGCTAGTAGGGATGAGTAGGCTAATTGAGCCAAATTGAGGTTAGGTCGACCTTGAAGACATATGAAAGAGGATAAACCTCAGGAGGTAATACCAGCGAGGTGAAGTGCTTCAAATGTTTAGGCTTTGGATACATGACTGCTGAGTATCTGAACTGACATGCCATGGATCTCTAAGGGGATGTAGTGGATAACACCAACGATAGCGACCCAAGGAGGAGAAGAATATTAGAAAGATTGAAGCTGATGAGGAAGAGGAGACTTGTGTTTATGCCGACCAGGAAGAAATAATGACCTTAGTGCTGAGACAAGTACTAAGTTCCTTGTTAAACTCTGAGGAAGATTAAAGAGAGAATCTATTATAACGAAGTATACCATTAAAGAACAGTTGTGCACCATCATAGTAGATGGAGGAAGTTGTATCAACGTCATTGCAGAGTCCTTTGTATAGAGGTTAGGATTGTTGACCTTTAAGCACCCCCGACCTTACAAACTACATTAGCTTCATGATAAGGGTGCTTTACACGTGACAGTACAAGCAATTGTGTTGTTTAGTATTAAGAATGTGTACAAAGACGAAGTAGTGTGGGATGTCATCCCCATAGGAGCTACACATTTGCTACTTGGAAGACCTTGGTTATTTGATCGACATGTTACTTACGAAGAATACAAGAACAACCATGCCTTTGTTAAGGATAGGAAGAAGATTGTACTGCAACCTATGACGCCGACTCAAGTGAATGAGACCTATAATTAGCTCATTCGAGCTAGTAAGAAAAAGGCCTTAGTGATGAGCGAAAGAGAATTTCGAGCTGCTAAGAGGGCCAAAGAGCCTATGTTCCTATTTATTAAAAGATTATTGGAGATGAGAGATTTGGAAGATGTACCTGTTTTTTGAAGAGTTACCTAAAGGACTACCTTCAGTCCGAGGCATAAAACATTGTATTGATCTACAGCCAAGCGCAACCTTGCTGAACCGACTTGCCTACAGAATGAACCCCGAGTAAGTTGCCGAGTTGAAAAGATAAGTAGATGAGCTTATAGAGAGAGGTTATGTAAGGGAGAGCATGAGCCCTTATGCTTTACCAGCCTTACTCATCCCAAAAAAGGATGGTTTATGGCACATATACATTGATAGCCAAGCAATTAACCAAAATACTATCAAGTACAAATATTCAATACCAAGGCTCGACGATATGTTAGATGTGCTTCATGGCGCCAAGGTATTTTTGAAGATTGATCTATGAAGTGGCTACCATTAAATTTGTATGAGACCAAGTGACAAATGAAAAACTACTTTCAAAACAAGGTATGGTCTTTATGAATGGTTGGTTATGCCATTCGAGCTTATCAATGGGTCAAGCACATTTATGAGGCTTATGAACCATGTGATGATTCTTCTGATCAGACAATGCACGGTCATGTACTTTGATGATATATTAGTGTACAATGTCGAACTGAATAACCATGTTCAACATCTCCAAGAAGTTATTTAGGAACCTGAAGAGGTGTACATTTTGTCAGGATGAAGTAGTTTTTCTTGGTTATGTAGTATTAGGAGAAGGAATTCGTGTTGATGAGGAGAAGGTTGAGTTGTCTTAGAGTAGTTGACACCAAAAAATGTTGTTGAAATATGAAGTTTTCATGGCCTTACTTCTTTTTATAGGTGATTCATTAAGAACTTCAATACCATCATAGGCCCCTTAACTGAGTTGACCAAGAAGAGTGATGGGTTCAAATGGATTGACCAAGTTGAATAGAGCTTTAGGGAGATCAAGGAGAAGCTCACCTCTACCCTTGTCCTGTTGTTACCGAATTTTGACAAGCCCTTCGAACTGGAATGTGATGCGTCATGCATTGGAATTGGTACTATTCTGATGAAAGAACAACCACCGATTTCTTACCACAGTAAGAAGCTTAGTGGTGTTACGTTGAACTATTCTGTATAAGAGAAAAAGTTGTTCTCTCTTTTTCGAGCTCTTATTGTCTGACAACACTACTTACTACTACAAGAGTTTGTTATTTATACTGGCTATGAGTTGTTGAAATATCTTGGGAATCATAATAAACTTTTGAAGAGACAAGCTAAGTGGTTAGAGTTTATGGAAGGTTTTTCATATTTGATCCATCATAAGAAAGGTGGTGCCAATATGGTTACTGATGCTCTATTATATTAGCAAACCTTGTTGACTACCTTACAAATAAAGTTACTGGGATTTTCACTTATCATTGAGTAATATGCTCATGACCCTCATTTTGGTCCTATTGTAAAATAGTGCAGAGACGGAGTTGTTGTTAAAGGTTATTATGTTCGAGATGGTTATTTGTTCAAGGATCAACAACTATGTATACTAAGTTATTCTACATGCGAGCTATTGATTAAAGAAGCCCATGGTGGTGGATTATCTAGTCATTTTTGGAGAGACTAAAACAGCCAATTTATTGAAGGAAAATTTTTACTAGCCTGGTTTAGCCAAGGATATCCATAGGGTGGTCGGAAGCTATAAAGTTTGCAAAAGTGCTAAAGGAAAGAGAGAGCCTCATGGAGAGCATATGCCCCTACCAACACCAACCTTACCTTGGGTAGACCTTAGCATAGACTTTGTCCTAGTGTTACCCTAGACATCTAGGGGAAAAGACTCGATCTTAGTTGTAGTAGATCACTTTAGCAAAATGGTACACTTCCTCCTGTTTTATCGAATTGACGATGCTTTATATATTGTTGATTTATTTTTGTAGGAAGTTGTTTGACTATATGGAGTGCCAAAGACCATTGTTTTAGATCGAGACACAAAAATTTTGAGCTATTTTTAGAAGACTCTTTAGAGAAGACTGGAGACTTAACTTGTGTTCAGCTTAGTAGCTACTCTCAGATTGATGGCTAAACTGAAGTGGTAAACAAGACGCTAGGTAATTTGCTTAGAGTTATCGTGGGATATAACCTGAAGGATTGGAATCTGTGTCTGCTAGTTATGGAGTTCACATATAACCGAACCATCCATAGCACCATTAGGAAGACTTCATTCAAGGTTGTCCACAGTCTCAATCCCACTATTCCCTTAGATCTGATTAACACCCTTGCAGTTGCTGAAGAGAGTTTATTTGGAGTCGATCAAGCCTAAGAATTACAAGAGCTACAACAAACTTTGATAAGGAAGATTGCTAAGTTCAATTAGAGATAGGAAGAGATTGGTAGTCGAGCTTATTGAATTGTTTCTTTTAAGTTAGGAGACTTAGTATGGATTTACCTCAGCTGATAATGGTTTCCGCACTTAAGACAAAGTAAGCTGTCTCTATGAGCTAATGTACCATTCAAGATTCTGAAGAAGATCAATTGCAACACTTACCAGATTAAGTTACTTGATGACTATGGTGTTTCCTTTACTTTTAATGTGTTTGACTTAATTCCTACTAACCAGAAGGAGAAGATCCTACAGGTGCCCTAGAAGAACAAGAACTCTAGAACATTTTAGATGTGAGGTCAAGTCTTTCCAACCCCTAAGCAGATGATAGGAATCAACCCTTCGGACTGATCACATGTAGTCAAGCTAAAAGACTTTAAGGACTCACAAAGAGAATAATAGCTCGTAGCCCCATCCAGAACAAGAATTCCTATTCTAACCTCCATGATTTACTCTACTATCGACCTAAGTACCAAACTCTTACATGCACCAACATTGTCTCCGGAGCTGTCGAGCAGATGTGCTAACCTTTTGAGCAGGCATGCTTACTTGCTAAGTGACCGTACCATAATCCAGACAACATTCAAGCATAATAGCCTTAACAACTGTCCAAAATTGAGCTCTCAAATCGACCAGGATTCGACCCCTGTTTGAGGAGAATATTTATTAGTGATCGATTGGCTGAGGACCGACCTGATCTTAGTTAGATCTAATTGCATACCCTCTTCTTCCTCATTTCGTCCGAATTATACTATATTCCAGAGCGACTAGCTACCATGCAACATATGTCTTCTAGCATAATATTCTAAAAGGATTCTTTATTTTTCCGTATTGAATATTTTTTGTCTTTTTTATCCTTTTAAGTATATTTCATGTATTCTAATTGTAAATTACCCTTTTTATCTTTTCATATATGCTTATAACCCTAATGGGGTTAGTATATAAACCCCATTCATTTTGTATGCAGATCTAACCAATCACTTCATTATTAGATTATTACAAGTTTCCCTTTAAGCGACCTTAGTGTTTGCATTATCCTTTTTAGCTCTTATCTATTTCCTTTAGTAAGGAATAGTAGTAAGTGACCCTATAGTTCAGATCAGTGAGTCATATCTAATAGATTCTAGGCCAAGTAAGATCGATTGGTGTATAATATTTAGTTAATAACTGCCCAGACTTTGTTAGCCTTCTTTTATTCTCTTTTGGTTCTCTTTGTTGTAGTGTTTCTCCATATGTTTGACCTTAGAGAAGCATTGGTTATGATCTAGTTTATGATTTGGGAGAAGATGCTATTTGCTTTTACTTTGATGATGATGTTTAGTTGGGTATAAGATCATTGTAAACAGATGTTAGTTATATCATCTAGTAAGATGTTCCTTAAAGATCAGACACTTTGTTGATGTTTAGTTTGATGTCTAATATGTTTCAATTTTCAATAATGGTTTGCATTTGTAGGAGTTAATAAAATCCATTGTTGATAGGCCATTTTAAGCTTGGTCCCTTAGGTGTAGTCTAAGCACAGACCAAAGCCCATGAGCTATGCGATGACCTGAGTAGTCCTTCAAGTAGATTGACGTTCCATTGAACGAGCCCATTCGATACCAAGTCACTCTATTGTCATCTTGAGCACTCCCATGACCCTAAGCATTTCTCCCTATTTGGGCCACTCTCCAACCTACTCGTTGCTTGCTCAATTGCCCCAAGCCTTGTGGGCTCCTTACGACCTTCAAGCGTGTACTCGCCTGGTTAGGGTTGCCCTCTTCATACTGTTCACACCATGTAAGATTGGTACATTACTTAGAGCTTAGCAGACATTCCTTCCTTGGAGTAATTTTGTGATGTGTCTTTAAGATTGGACATACAATGAAGTGAATTGAAAAGAAACAAAAGAGATGCTAGCAAAGTCTAGACAACTATCAATTGGATATGATATACCAATTGATTCTACTTGGCTTACAATCTACTGAATATGACTCATTGGTTCGAATTGAAGGTTTACTTGCCATTACTCCTTACTAAAGCGAATATATAAGAGTTAAAGAGTAATAAGAACATTAGGGTTGCTAAAAAGAAACTTGAATAAATTCTAATATTGAGGATCAATGTTTGTATATAATTAAATGGGGGTTTATATACCCACCGACTAAGATTATTTTACATGTATGAAAAGAAAAAAAAGGGTATTCTTTTAATTAGGTTACATAATACATACTAAAAAGGGTAAACGAGATAAAGTATATTCAGTACGGGAAGTAAAAGATCCTTCTAGAATATTGTACCAGAAGACACATGTTAATTAATAGCTGGACATCAGAAATATGGTACAAGTGGACTAGAAGAAGAATTTGTAGTCAGGGGCCGACCAAGTAAGAGTTTGCAATCAGGGGCTAACCTAATTTGAATCAGGTCAAGGTCTAATTAGTCTTGTTGTAAAGTAGTTAGCTTGGGTTAAGGTTAGATGTTTGTAGTCAGCTCGGGAGCTTAGTTTGGATAATCTTGGGGTTGTCTGCTCGGATATCTTGTCATAGTACAGTTGTTCGACAGGTCTGGCACACGTGAAAGTTGAGTAGTCAAGTTGGTAGAAAAGGGAAACACAGAGGTCGGGATAAGAATTTCCATTTCGAATAAGGCTTCGACTTAGTATTCTTTAAGTGAGTCATTGGAGCCCTCTAGCTCGGTTTCGTATGATCGGTCTAAGAGGTTGATTCTTATCATTCTGTCTCATTCCTCTTCCTCTCTCCTTATTAATTATCTCTTAACATCCATGATATGATTAGTACACTCGACAGTCTTGGAAGTGTTAGCATCCCAGGTTTTAGACATCGTTACCAACATATCGTCACCAACCAACCTGTAGAGCTACTCTATTCCCCTTTCCACCCATGAGGTACTTGTCCCGTGAAGATGGAGAATACAAACGAGCCCCAACTTAACATTTGTTCCTGAGAGGTAAGCTTCTTATGCTATAAATAGCACAAGGAGCCAAAGGTACCTAGACTCTCACTTAGAACTATAAACAAGTCGAGTTGAGATGATACAATGTTGAACTCGAGCTCGAGCTCCACCCGAAATGACATTAAATAAGCTCGATCATGACTCAATTAAATTCGTTTAAGCTCAATTTATTTAAACACATTTTTTTTCTAATTATAATAAAATTAGTGTTCAAACTTAACCCAAACTCAATTGATATTTATATCCAACTTGAGCTCAATTTGGCTGGCGAGCTAGTTGCGTTAAGTATTATGAAGCTCGAGCTCGGCTTAATTAACTACTCGAATAACTCAAGCTTGAGCTCGAATTAATTTTTCTCAAATTGAACTTGAGTAAATATCAAGTTAAACGAGTAGTTTGACTTATTTACACTCTTACTCTTGCTCATTGGAAGCTATTCAAATCCTCACTCACTCATAATAGGCTGCGAACTTTCTTCATTTAGAAAGAGCACTCGAACCCCTTCATACACACATGCATGTTTACTTCACCCATTTTTAACCTCTTCTTTGCCGACTTAAGCATTGGAGAGCCTTCGCGGATAAAGTCACAAGGGGCATTTTGCAAGTGGTCATTAGCAAGGAACGTGGACGGTATCAAAGCCCAACAACACTTCTTTTGACATAGTTGATTACACTCAATCAATATCTACGTTGTCAATTCATGTTCCAATTTATTCTTTGACTTAGTTGTATTTGGTAGATTGAGTGAGACTCATTGAGCCGCTTTGATTATGTATTTATAGAGATTATTTATGTGAATTAGTAGACATTATGTTTATATGTGGTTTTGGTTTAAGACAAGCTCTACAGGTTCTTAATGCCTTAATTGTCATTACGTAGTGGTGACACGTGATAGTTTGTAATGTCTTGGGTTATGGAGTATTACAATTATGTTATTATGTAATATAATAAATACAAAAAAAAAGAAAAAAAAAACAAGAGTAAATAAGGGGTTGAAAAAATTATGTGGACCTTGACTAGCTTAACCAACCACCCTATGATCAAAGAAGATAACACGTGTATAATATGGATAGAAAATTTAATAGACATATTTGGTAGAAATTTTATTTTCGTAAGATTTTAAGAATATTGAGTGCCGACATAGATGAAATTAAATGTTGTAGATTTAAATAAAAAAGTAGGTAAAATTTAATAGGTGTCCTTTCTAAGAGTTTGAAAACGTTGAGAACTTGAATGAAAAAAAAAGAAAAAAAGAAAAAAGGTTGAGGATACAAATAAAAAAGTAGATAAATGTTAAGGACTAAAAGTGTACTCTTGGCACGATCAATTTTTTATTACAAATTTGAGGTCTGAATCCATAATTTGAAATATAACTTAATATTTATAAAGTAAATATAACAAAGTGTATTTGTAATTTATTCTAAATTTAATGCTGTATTCACTATTTAATACTCCCACTCACTTTTGTGCTGAGATATCAATTGAGATGGGACAGTGTAATAGTGATAAAACGATGGTGTAAGAAATTCGAACTCATAACACCTAATATCGAGTTATATTTTAGATCCACAACCACATGATTTGGTGTAGTTTTATATTTATTCTTTGTTGCTGGTTACTATATTTTGTCACATTTTTCTACTTTGCATCTCTCTTTTGCTATATAATTCGTTTGCTGTGTATCCGTCCCATCTTTTTGATTGTTTATTGTACCAAAGTTTCCTCTTTAATATAAAGACCAAGCATTTAAGGAATAATAGAAAGCTAATGATTCTTGGCCCTTTTCAAATTAGGGGAAATAGCATGACAGTTTGTCCCTGTCATATTTTAACTCCAAGTTGTGCCTTCAACTTGTGTGTATTTTTGTATCCTAGTTGTTCCCAAAAAGTAATCCTCATTACTGCAACATTGGGATTTCAACAACGTATGAACTTGTCTATTTAAACTCTATGGTTCTTAAAGAACATCAGCAGTCAATACAAGGATGTCTTTTCTTTGTTATCCTGCCATTAAGTGTATATTTGTGAAGGGTTCTCAAGTCACTTATCTCCATGCAGTGCAAATACTGCCTGCTAGGCTGCCATTGCCTTGTAATCACCGGCAACATCGGACCGTTTACGTTAATGCAAAGCAATATCATGGGATATTGAGGCGGCGGCAGCACCGCGCCAGGATGGAAGCGGAAAATGGCACCAGCAGAGTTAGGAAGGTACCCTAAGTAGTTTAAACATATGTTGAGTATACAAATATTAGGTTTGTAAATGAGTTAAATCTATTTACAAGCAATTCAAGTTCAATTTAATATTTACTTGAGTTTTGATTTGATAACAGTTGAGTTGAGTTCAATTGAGTCTAGATAAGTTCAATTGAGAAATATATTTTAATCGAAGGAAATATATATACATATATATAAAATTTTAAGAAAAATCAAGTCTAGACAAGTTCAATTGAGTTGAGCTCAAATTTATTAAAGGTGATAAAGACTTGAGTTGAAGTTTAGAAATCCCAACTCGATTAAGTTTAAGTTAAGCTCAAACTTTGAAATTTTGATTTAAACTTAGGTTTAAATGATGTCCTCTCAACTTGACTTATTTGTATTTAACACATGGCATCAGTTTAGAAAAGAATAATATTAAGAGATGCTTCGGTCCATTTGTTACTTGTTAAGAGGTGAAATAGAGAATAATTTTCAATATGGTATGTACTTAATTAATCTTAAAAGATGTAAACAATTTTGATTTAATGTCCTTAACAAGTAATCCAAAGCATCTATTAACAGGATCTTTGGTAAATTGCATGCATATGGTATGATGAGTAACAAAATTAAGTCTCAAGTTGACACAGACATGTATGAAATGCAATTAGCCTATGACCATATCACAGCGTGTTATTCTTACTTAAGATTAGCATAAATA
Organism: Lumnitzera littorea; assembly: GCA_024138015.1. Taxonomy (NCBI): domain Eukaryota; kingdom Viridiplantae; phylum Streptophyta; class Magnoliopsida; order Myrtales; family Combretaceae; genus Lumnitzera; species Lumnitzera littorea. The sequence goes on along the minus strand of JAMXBB010000009.1, from coordinate 10,519,572 downwards.
ACATTTTGATAATATATAGTCATCGACTATAATAAGTACTGTGAGGGCACTATTATTTAGCTATATAAACATATATTACATGTTGACTTTATATGACAATTAATGGTTTTTTTTTTCCACATTAATTATATATCATTTGGAAAGAGTTCTAAGATTTCAATTCATGGGAAATACAACATCGTGCACTAAGAATTTTATTATTTTGTATTAAATTAAGTAAAGGTTGCAACTCCTCTATAAGCGACCTATGAATTTGTAGACATCAATTTTCAATATATAGTCAAAAGAAACAGATTTTTAACATCAAACAGTTATTAGTAATGAAAAATATAACTGGAAAATAAAAAATCATAAATGAAAAAAAAAAAGCGTTACTAATAAAAGGTGGCAAATGATAAAATCTTTCAAAGTTACATATAAAAGTCGACAATTCAAAAAAAAAAAAAAATCCTACATATGTAATTAAATCTCAAATCAATATGAAAATATGCTTAAGATAGAAATTTAAAATATCTAAGTCATTTTCTTTTTTCAATAAATCAACCTATTTTAAACAATCCAGACATTATTTATCAGTAATGGATTATGTCCTAACCGTGACTTCCAACAAGGAGAGATGGATTTGCTAGAAAACTAATATTTATACAATAGTTCTGACAATGATTCATGGATTTGTTCTAATTGAAAAATTATCATAGTTATATCAAGACGTCACTTATATTATTTTTAACTGTTTTTGACCTTCAACTCGATATGGATTCAGCCATACCTTCATGAGTCACGGCATCTTCATGCATTAAGGAGGGCAAGAGGATCTGGAGGGCGCTTTCTCAAGACAAACAAAGTTTCAGAATCAAAACCTAGTGGACAAAACATTATCGAAACTTGAAGCCCATCAAGTGGATGACCACCGCCTTTTACGACGTCCCAGCGCGGTTGATTTGTGCTGCCGTCCTCCTGCAGGTGCCGTTATGCATGGACATAACGATTGTAGCAGCACTTGTGGTATTGGTGACATGTTGAATCTTTCGGCTGTTTGATGTTAATAATGTAGGCAAAACAGTATGTATCCTTAACCATGATGTTCAATGGGAAAGTATGAAGCATTAGGATTTCCGATTTTCCATGTTCTTGAATTTAACTTCTTTTTTTTTTTCTTTTTTTAATTATCTATAACTAATAATTTGATATCTTATAGTTTTGAATATTAAATATATTCATATTGTAATTTAAAAAAAAAAATCAAACCTATTGACTATTTTGGAAAATTTATTATAGTTTTCATTTTATTGACATATATTATCGGAATTCTTTTATACTTTTTATTCCAAACTTTTTTTTTTATATACGCAATGCAAGTACCTTGTCTGCTAATATTTGTTAAAGCAAAATTGAAATAAGATCGAGAGTTGTTGGAAAATATTTATCTTAAACAAACAAAAAAATATATAATAATAATGTATTTATAGGGTTAACCCTATAAGGTGATAGTGGGCAGTTGCGAAACCCTCTATAGTGATGGCAGCTGCCTACCATCAACAAAATATTGGGTGTATGACCAAAATTTGACCCATTATTTTTTTTTTCCTACCATGTGTATGTTGCACAACCCACCTTTATTGGTAGGTGGCGACTCGCTTAAGGTGCGGTAAACCATCCTCTAGCCTTAGGTAGCCTTGGGGTGGTAAAAAATGATTGCTTTCCTAATTTTTTTCTTTCTTTTATTCCAATAAATTTATTATTTTGTTTAATTATATTATATAATAATTTGTCAACCAATGGGAATGCACTAAGTGTCTCCTATGTAATTAATATGACATTTGGAAGATCATGAGTTTGTCAAAAAAAAAATAAAAACAAAAGACTCAAGTTTCCTCTTTATAAAAGTACAATAATATAGGTCACGTTAGGGGTGAGTGAATAACCTTATTATACATAGTATTCTCTAATACCCAGCTTGATTGGGTAAGTATTAAGGCCATAGGTTAGGTTCCGCATAGTAATATCTCGAAACCTATTCTTATATTAAGGTACAAGTAAGAAGTCAAAGTATTATGTATCTATCCTAAAATCTGTATTTTGAAGCATATAGGGTATGAATTCCAAGATCTCCATCCTATAATGGTAATCGAGTAAAATTAATAAATAAATGATACCATCTAATTAAAATAAAGTAAAACTCAGTTTATTAGAAACGCTAAAATAAATGCCTATTAGTCATTTCCCTTCCATCTTTCGTGGTTAGTCTTTGCTCTATTGTTATTGCTTTTTTTTTTTTCTACTCATTCCTTCATTGCTAAATCTATTATCTAGTAAAGTTTGAAAAAGAAAACCTGAGTTCTTAATTTCTACTTTCATTGACAGTGACAAGATATACGATACGTCTATTACTTGTTTTCTATAGTTAAATAGCTTTTTTATTTTATATTTGACAAAAGACTTAGTATTATTATTAGAGTTAAATCTAATTTTCTTAGAATATATGAAGATTATTTTACTGATGCATGTATTTTGAGGAAGAAAAATATTTTAGTTTGAATTTATGTTTTGTCTCACTTTCTTTTTTATGTCTTCATTTTCTCATGATTAATTGTTTGATCCCATATTATTGTTACATTCATAATCATTGAATTATATAATTTTGTAAATCTTTTATTTACATTTTTATAAACTTTATAAATCTTGTGTTAAGTACGATATTTATCGCTTTTATTTTTTATGCTTTTTTCCTTAAATATCTCTATAATGTGAATATTATAAAATAAATGTTTTATTTATATAAAGAATGTTTTATATGATGCTTCTGTAAAAGTTTATCAATAATAACAATGGTTAAAAAATTGTTTAAAGAAAAAAAAAAAGAGGTCTAAAATAAATCTTAATGGACTCCATTCATTGTCTTCATTAGAAAGATCGGTTGTGAGCAATTGCTTTTGAAAATAAAAAAGAAAAGAAAAAGATTAAGTTTGTTTTATGTTTTGAAATAAAAAAAAAAAAACATATTGAAATTTACACAAAATTTAGGTTTTATATGATACCTCGTACCTCGTACAATCTACAAGGTACAGGGTTTAAGGTAGTTATAAAGTGTTATAGGATATGGTACCAACAGTAAAATTTTAGAACCTAAACTCATAGAGTAGGATATGAGTAGGATTTTATATTCTACTTATCCTATACTCGCTTATCTTTAGGTGACACACTTAACCTTCTTTTGTTTATTTTCCATTTTGTATAAATATACATATATATAAATAATGTAAATAACTCCTTAAACTTTTACTAAGGTAAGGATGTACTCTTACTTTTTCAAATGTTGCTGATAAATTCCTAAATTTTAATGAATTGGCAAATAACACCTAAAGTTTATAAGTAATCCTTTTCAACTTTGATCTTAATATGGAAACATCAATTGAACTTATTAAAATGTATTTTGACATCACTTAAACTTTGACCTTTATGAAACTTAGGATCGAATATATGGTTAAATGAAAATATTCTATTAAACGTGTGCTTTGATGTGTAAAAGTTAGTTTTAATTAAATTATTAGAATTAGTTTGATTTAAAGTATTAGAAAAGCCTAAAACTAACCATAAAAGATCGACGTTTCTTGGCCCTAAAAGAGAGTTAACCAAGCCCTTCACGAGGCCTCGGTAACTAACCTTAGGCTGAAGGTCGACTGACCCCTCCTCTTCTTCTGATTTTCTAAGCCTTGATTGACCTTGACCCCATGGATCCTTCTTAAGCCATTTTCATTTTCGAGTTAGCTTGTTGGTAATAGATGGATTTTTTTATTAGAAGTATTAAGTGGGGAATGTAACTCCAGACTTAAAAGATAGATTGTTGATCTTTAAATGGATTTGATTTTAATCTTCATATATTGAATCAAAGGTGTTTAATAAAATTTTTATTTGTTGAACACTTGAGTCGGAAAACAGGTTGTTTTAATCTTTAAATAAGTATAGGAGTTGTTGTTTGTCAGTCGCAAGTGTTCGGGTTCGGGCAGTGAAAACTTTTGACTAAAATAATATGCTGCTTTGTGCATGGCCTTGGCCCTTGGGGGACTAAGTGTATGATGCTGAGTTAGACATCTTGGAGGAAGTGGATAGGTTGAACATTAAGTTTTGTTGTGGTGACTTAATTGATTATGTATATGAGTATATCATAGTAAATACGGTTAGTGAGAGGGAAAGATATTATAGTGAAGTGCTGACCGATTGAAGTAGGGCAACGCTTAGATGATTGCAATTGACTTGATGACTAATAACAGGTTAATGGGTCATAAACTCAGTATCAGACTATTTTATTTGTGGAGGCAAAATAGTAATAAGTCCGAACCCTACATGTTACTAAGTCGAGATTAAGAATTCATGTAAGAGGTTGGCGAACCAACATTTTAGAGCAGAGCATAATTGATACTGATCAATAGTTCAATTTTGCGTGCGTGAAAGTAGAATCGTCCCAAATTCCAGTTGTCGTCAAGATTATAGTTGTGCGGAGTAATATATGTATTTATGTATGTGTATATATATGTATATGTATAAAGAGCTAATTAATTATTTTTGCATTTAATAATTTATGTCAGTGTACACGAATATTGCACTTCTATTTGTTTGAGTTGTAGTCATGTAATGGGTTTCATGAATCATCCCGTTACGTTTTATATTTACGAAAATTATAACAAAGAAGATCAATGTTTAGGGAAAAGTTTAAATAAGAAATCAATATTTCAAACCAATTTAAACAAAGGATAAACGTTTTGAAAAGTTTAAATAAGAGATCAACGTTTTATAAAGTGGTTCAAATGAATGATTCATAATAAATAATCTATAAAATTATTTAAATTATTTTATAAAATATTGATCCTTTATTTAATCTTTTCGAAACGTTTATTTTTTATTTGAATTATTTTATAAAACATTGATCTCTTATTTAAACTTATATTCAAACGTTGATCACCTTCGTTGTAATTACCTCATTATTCATCTATCGGCTAGTTATTATACTTATGATGAGGTAGAGGGACATTGGCTTGCTGGACATTTCAGAGTGATTTGATACGATAGTTGGTTCAGTAGTGATTCTATATTACCATCGTTTTTTTTTTTTTTTTTTTTCATATGTTAAGAGAAGTTGATTTAGTAGATTTTGGAGTCAATTGGATCTTGATGTTTTAATTGAACTATGTAATTTGAGATTTTAGTATTTGAGAGTTTAGCAAAGATTATTATGATAATTGTGGTGTTTAGTAGAAAATTTAGTCTTTGTATATTTATATTGAGGTATAAGTATACGGCAAAGTATTCGCATCCCATTCGTGGGGATTAATATTTCACATTACTTGATAATTGTCCAATTGAAATTCGATATATATGTGTGTGTATATTATAAATAGTGAATCATTAAAGACAAAATTTATACTCCCAAATACCCTTCCTCCCTGTGTCTGTAGATATAAAGTCAAATGTAATTTTGCCAATTTGTTAATCATTGTTGATGTACTTAATAGTTTTAATTAGGTTTATGCATCGCATCATGCATAAATAAAATTAAAACCTCATTGCAAAAATAATAATTTTCACAAAATTATATGCTAGTGCACCTTTTTTTTTTTTTTTATGAAAAAGATTCCATATATATTGTCTTTCATGTACTGGTAAATTTTATTATTATTATTATTATTATTGTGAAACGTGATGCATCCGGTAGGAAAACTGTGATGAGATTGAAAATTCATGTTAAACTAACCATATAAAAGTTAAGCTAGTAATAAGTAGTCAATAGTTAGTCAATTACTTAGGAGCTATAAATATAATAAAATTGTAAAATAATCATACAATAAAATTATTTATTTAATATTCCATCGCCTTAAAATATATTTTCTTTCTCAAATTTTAAATTATAAAATTATACAGAACTATCTAAAATTAAACTATGATTTACATATGATTGCCTATGACAAACTTTCTTTAAAAAAGAAAAAAACAGAAATGGTTTAATTTGATAATTGCAAATGTAAATAATATATCTGAAGACTATTTTGGAAGAGCACAAATATAACCGGTTCATGCTGGTCCATCGTCAAGATTGGATAACATAGCATTGTCTAAAATCAGATCGAGCCCAAAAGATAAAATACAATTTAAATTCAATCAAATTTATAATTTTAAACTCAAGTTTAAGTTGAAAAAAAAAAAAAAACATAATAAACTCGAGCTAATTCAATTAAGTGCATTTAGGTTCAATAAATCTTAATATATATATCAATTAAAATAATGCCGATAATGTAGAATAGCACTTAAGTATTTTGGGTTGGATTAGTTTCGAAAGTGAATCGAGTTTATTATTAAGAATCTCAGGCTTGAATTGATAAATTGCTCAAATAACTCAAATTTGAATAACTTAAGATCATATTTAATTCATTTACATCCCTAGCCGGTAGTAATATTTTTTACACAAGGTTATCCCCACAATTCAATCAAAAAAGTAAAAGATATTATGTTTAAATATAATTAACTATGTACTTTATATGTCATGGTAACATGCAGCTGAGTAATTAATAAGAGAAAATGGATCAATTAAAAATCCCATGTCCTTAACGTCCACATCATAAGCTCAGTCCTTAACTGCCAAAAATTAAAATTTAAGTGTTAGAACACACCTGATTATCGGTTCCTGCAGGGGAACAGATACTTTTTTATGTAGAAAGAATCTCGAGAACTCTGGATATTTCTTGACCTTAACCAACCTCGTAATATATGAGAAATATGGGTCGTGTGGAATATTATTTTAAGTTGTTTTAGGCACGTTCACTTTATAGGCTTGAAATTCTATTCTTTTTTTATTTTTTATTTTATATTATGACTTTCACTTAGTTTTTTTATCGTAAAATCACAATTCTATAAGAATTTCTATTACTTGAAATCAAATAACAGGTATTCATCGATTCAATTAAGGAATTACAATTCTTCATCATTACTATCACCATTGATCGCTGTCGCCGTCGCCGTCGCCGCCGCCGCCATTACTACCCCCACCACCGTTATCGATGCCACCACCATCATTACTGTTATCACTGCCACTGCTGTCGTCATTATCACTATCCCCATCATCGCCATCGTTGTCGCCACCATCAACCACCATTTTCGCTGCCGTCACTGCTGCCACCACTGACCACCATAGTCACAGCCACATCCATCACTACTGTTGCTGTTACCGTCGCTGCTAACCACCATTACTGTTGCTGCTGCTGCTGCCACCCTCGCCAACCATCATTATCTATTACTTTGGAATTAGTTAAAAAAAAAAGGATCGAGGATAATTTAATTATTAAAGTTATATTATATATCTATTCTTAAACTTATAAATTCAATTAAACAAAATAATATGTATTATACCCTTATTTTATTTCTATCATGACCCAACAGTATTGTTGCCATGGTAGATCGTTATATACCGCATAAAGGTCTACTATCAACCCTCTTATTGGTCGTTGGCTTTTTATACGACACATAAGGTTCCTTCTACTATACGCTACCACTAAACCCATAGATAAATAATATAGAGCAATTTATTAAAATTAACTTCTAAGATATAAATCAATCAAGTAAATGTGTGGACTCATTAAGCTCCACACTAAAAAAATATTATAAACAAATGTAGTTCCTTTTAGGAACTGCATCATAAATTTCAAACTATAATATGAACAAAAATAAAGGTAAATAGTTTTCTACAAAAAACTATTACAAAATCTCTTCTTTACTCCTTATTTGCTCCAACCTGTCTCTACATGGGACTCACCTCGAGCATTCATCAGCCTAGATGAACGAAGAAGTTCTCCTGCAATAAAAGAAATCTATTGGGATGTAAGCTTAAGCTTCGTAAGATAAATACCCTTATCTATACCGCATGGTACAAATTTACTAAATGTATAATCATATGAATGTGTGAACAATCAGTATGCCAAATAATGCATGCAGTGACCTAGGAACAGCATACAACTTAGAATTACGCCCCCTGTAGTCGAGATTAGAGATAATTATCTGACTCAAACCAAAATCCAAATTCTAGATCTTGGGTTTTAATATATATATATATATATATATATATATATATATATATATTCTTTCTTGAACAACAAATTATATTTTCAAAATCTCAAATCTAGAGGTATGGTGGTCCCCGCAATCTACAAACATACGTCCTAAGCAGAAGCCATAAGATACGGCTCTTTACCGACGATAGGCATCTTTCGGCACCTAATAAACCCGTTAGTTTAGGATAGAAACTCAATAAAATGATGATATAACTAGTACCCAATCTGCAAGAAGCCCTCCTCCTATGAGTTTCTTCCCATCTTTTGCCTAAAGTAGCAGTTGGTGTCATCCGAATGCAATTATGGAGAATGCATGATTCATTAAATTTCTTAATTATATAAGTGATTAATTCGGTTTTTCATGGTGATCAGATAATTTCATTCCATACAATCGCACATATGAGTTATCATAAACAATTTCCATTATTATGTGATTAACAAACCATAGTATTCAACCAAAAGTTCACATACATGCATTTCCTATATCTTACAAGTATCCAAATTATATATGTAAGTTTAGATGCATCTATTTTACAAGTAAAATTAAGTAAAGGGTTATCAAGAATTTACTCACTCAGCCATATAGGTCAATCGAAGTAGTTTAGGGGTAAGTCGTCTTCAAACACTGGGTCCCTTGGACATCGTAATCATAATACTATAAGGATTTAAAATAAGACTTAGAAAATTAAGTTAAAACCCCTTAAGTTATACTTTTAACTAGTTTTTGTATTTTTTCTAGTTTCTTACTTAAAGTTTAATTGTATATAACTTTCTCGTTTTAAATTTGATTTTTATGATCTTATAGACAATCTTCATCGTTTTCGAGTGTACTTTAACATGGTGAGATTAGATTTTCGAGATGAGACATGCGAATTTACCCATAGGTCAGAACAGTAGCTGTTCTCATGATTTGAAGCATTTTTGGGCTTTGTTTTGTTAATGGGTTTTTTGGTAACTTAAGGAATCCTTTAAGCTTGGGCTTAAAATCTCATTTTAAGTTCAAAATACTCCTTAAGATTAAATTCATAACTTTGATTTATACTCCTAAGGTTAACAACCACTCCAAGGCTCTTAAATGGGTTTAAGTTGTCAAATGAGCTTATTTTTTTATCCAAATAAAAGATAGTCACTTTCTTGGGCTTAAGGGATATCTTATAGTTTTCTTGAGTCTTAAAACAACTTTTATTATTATGCTAAGTTACTGGTCAGAAACTTAAGGTGGGTTCAACTTAGTGTTTGGGGCTCGTTTTGAAAGTTTTAAGCTTGATTTTGAGTTTTAGACTTAATACACTTATCGTACTTGCCTTGATTGGTCTTTTCACTTTGTTTACTTACTTTTATCACATTTTTAAGTATCTTTTAGGAAGGTTGCAAATCTGGTCGATTTGAGTGTGAAGGCTTCCAATTTGGTTTTCTAACTTGTTTTACCAGTTCCTTAAGTTTAGGTATTAGATCATTATTAGATCATGAACTTAGGCTACTTGTATTTAAATCTTAACTTGACTTCTTTTCCATGAGATGATTATTTGGCTTATACTTTATATGAAAATAGAGGATCTCACATTTATCATATCTCCCATACCATAATTTATGTTTTACAAAGTTGGTTTCCTCATAAAACTTTATGTGATAGATTGTTTTTTACCTAAGTTTAGATTTTAGTATATTTAACTCAATAAAAATGAAAACAACATCTAAATGACTTCTAAACCCTCACATCCAGCATACTTCCCTTTCATTCAAATTCTCATTTCAAGATTTTCTTAACTTAAAATCTTCCATTTTAAGTGTTAAACAAGTATCTCTATAAAACACTAACTTTACATGCTCATAATTTACTTTTCATATAAGGATTTCATGAGTTTACTTCTTAGGGTAGTTTTAGATGTTTTATCAACTTATGATCATACTCATTTCTTTAAGAAATCATTGCCTCCTAACATGAATACTAAATTACAAACACAAAGAACACTTACCTGTCCACAAAGCAAAGATACGGTGGTTGTGCACTAAAGTTCTACTGAAGCTCTTTATCTTACTCCCTTTTTCTTATACCCTTTTGGAAACTTGAGTTGTGGTCATTTGAAGTGGGGTTTGAAAGATATCCTAAGGATCTTAAAAGAGCTTTGAATGTTGGCAAAAGCAAGTCATAAGAAAAAGTTGAATGTCGTGAGGATTAGAGCTTGGAAGTGGCGGCAAAGTGTAGGATTTTGTGGGGTTTGGTTGTTTTCTCTTTTGAGTTGATTTCAAAGTGAGAGAAAAGGAAGTGAAAATGAAATTTAAAGTAAGAGTAATGAGAGAAAGAGTAGCCAATTGGAAATTGAGTGGAAAGTATGTTTAATAAGTTTGATTTTATTGTCTTATAGTATGCACAAAAGTCAACAATTACAGCTTTTGATGATATAAACATTAAGGGATGAATAGTATATCTCCCCTTCCCCCTCCCCCCCCCCCCTCCCCCTCCCCTACCTCCTTTTTTGTGTGCAAGAACTGACCATTAGGGTCTTGTCATGGCATAGAGTTGTCTTGTCTCATCTATTAAAGTTAAACATGTGAAATTTTGTAAAAATTTGTCCATATGTAGTATAAGTTAATGGGTGATAAAAAAGATGTCTTATTATTAGTTTTTGATAGGTTATTAATTGATAAATGACTTTAACTCTCAATTGATAAGTTATTTAAGGTGATTAATTGGCCTATTTATTTACATGCAAAGCTTAGACATGAAGATAAGAGAATTGTCTTATAAGAAATTGTTTTAGGATTTACTTCTTGAATTATTTTATAAATGATGATTCAATTCTTATAAAATTATGAAATTTTCTAGAGTTGAATAAAATTATTCAAATTAAATTATCGATTAGTCGCTTAATGTTAAAAATCCTTAATTGTTTTAAGGTTTAGGTTCTTAGATGACTTTCGAGTTCGCAGTTTTTTATATTCAAGTTTTATCGATAATAGGCTTTCGAATTGGAAAAGTAAGTTCATTTTTAATTGTAAACTTGAGTTCTCAGTTTAATTGATCATTGGAAACGTTTAGAAAATACTTTTAGTCGAATAATAAGCCCACTAAAAGTAAGGTTTATAATTCCTTATGAAATTAGAATTCTATTCTTTCATTTTATTCTATAAAATGAACGTACCGTTAGTTTTAGCTGAGTGTTCACATGACACATTAATTCAAAATCCAAAAACAAAGAAAAAAGGAAACATTTTATAGATTAACATTACAGTTTATTGTAAACAAAACTAAGAAAAAAAAAAATACAACTCAGCCTTGAAATGACTAAAGGATAGCTACCAGGGATACCAAACAAAACATAGATGTGGTTTTAGAAATGGATCTTTTAAGTTACATTTCTTTATTATCCCTCAATTTACAAATTAATAGTTAATATTGTATAAAAATTTAAACTTTATAATATGATTTTATAATCTCAAGTTCTCAACCATTGGTGGTATCAACATTTTAGGGGGAATAAATTAAGAAAAAAAAATTAAGGAACGTAAATTTAAAGATCCAAATCTGCATAGTTATGGCTATAATTATTATTATCTTTTTTCCCTTCGCACGACTACTATGAACCGCCATTAGGTAAAAAGCAGACAAAAGAAAATATGAAAACACAATTGGCCAAATTAATCTCAATTTGATTAGCCTTTACATATATGAAAAAGTAAACATATCGTAATAGCTATACAAAATGAAAAAGTGGAAGAATTCAAGTTGTATAACAAGGGGGAGGAAAAAAAACAAATGCGTGAAAAGTATTGAACTCAATATGAATTGAAAACAGAAAAAATACAAGTATATAAAATGAAAAGGCCGAAAATAAGTCTATATGGCTTTTTGAAGCTAAACTAGTCCGTTAACATGTCCTGTCTAATTTCGTATTTTTCATGCACCAGATTCATCTGTTTATTTGCCAAATCAGAAAATAATAATTAGAGCAATGCCTGATAGCGATATCCTCCTAGTTTCCCAGCTTCCTATTTAACAATGTTCTATGGATCGCTAAGATACCTACATAGCTCAAGCTATACCGAAGTCGGGCTGGATCTTTTAGGCTGGTTTATCTGGCCGAAGTGCCCCTCCGTTTAATAATTAAAAAAGATTGAAGAAGAGAAAGTTTTGCTGTGAATGCAGAATGAAACAAGCTAATTACAGATTATGTAAACCTGCTTTGAGTTACATTGAGTAGCCATCAAGGCATGCAGGATGGATTGACATAGTAGAGAAAAGAGTGAAAGTAGGAAACATCACAAGCAAATAGAAAACAACAACTAAACTGGGGAACGAGAACAAGGGCACTCCTTTTTCCCATTTCTTTTACACAGTCTCTATCTATTTGTTTGTCAGTTGTCTTGATTCTTTGCCGAGAGCCTCTTGAGAAACTCATAGGTAGTGATCATGGTTGTTGCGGACATAGACATCGAAGCCCATCTTGGCCCCAACCCTCTATAGCAAGCTGTCCAACCACCTTCCTTAACCAAATTTCTTAAAGTCTGACCAACGGTTGGTCCCCGCTTCCCACTCTCTTCCCCATCCAAAACTTGGAGGCGGGTCTTTATTGTATCAAGTGGCATGGTGATTAATGCCGATACACCACCCGCCATAGCTGCACTGACTCCCTGAACTGCCATCACTGTTTTCGTATCTGGCTTGAGTATGTTACCTCCGTTCTCACTAATCTCATCATCCTTCCGACAACAGTAACAACCAATTCCACCCCACACAAGACGCTGTGCTATTGAGTACGATGCCCACCACACTGCATTAGATGGCGCATATGTCAAAATTGATATGCCAAAGCCTCTATACAAACCCCTAAGACCATCCGAGTTAAGAATCTTCCTAAAAGCATCGATCCCATTGATGTATTTACAAGTCGAAGCATTAGGAACACCTGAATGAACAGCACCCCCCCCAACCCCCCCACGACCACCAGTTTGCACCATCAATCTCTGGCTCACAACATCTACCGGAGTCCAAACCAACTGTGCCGCCATTGCAGCACTCAACCCTGCAGCAGCATTAGCAATCGCAGCAGCAGTAGGCTCAGGAAATCCGAGCCTCACCGTCATAGTTCCTACATTACTCTTTGTAACCTCAAGAGCCCCCATGTATAATGCTCGAGCTGGTATAGTACCCGTCAATGAAGTACCGAACCCACGATACAGAGCTCTAAACCCTTCATGCCTAACAATGGTAAATGCGGTTTTGATACACGAGACCTGGGATTGAGAGACTTGCTGCCTTGTTTTCAACAACACGACTGGATAAAGTGCTGCAGAAACCCCCGAGAAGAGCGCAGCACCAAGGAAGAAAAACTTGGACTTATCGAGCATTTGCCAATCTATGTCAGCGGGAATATGAATCTCTTGCTCGGTTTCTTCCTCGGCCGCACTCAAATTCATCTTATCCACTTTTAAATCCTTAACAAGTCCCTCCCGATTGAAAGGAATCGAACCGAACCAAACCCTCACCAACTCAACTCCTTCTCTCTCTCTCTCACACACTCTCAACAGTTACTACTACTACTACATAAACACTCACTGTACAAACTTAAATCACCGAAACTCGGCTTAATCAAAACTGTACAGCAACAAAATCAACAAATAGGCTATGAATTCACGAAAACTAGACGAATTAAACGATCTAAATCGGCTCAAACGATTACTTTATCAATTTTTTCCTCTTGTGGAACCAGGTTTTGGATCGAATTCGGATCAAAGAGAAACGATCAAACATTTCTAGAAATGAACAGATTCGAATCTAAAGCAAATCAAATCTTACCGGAGCACCGATCATGATCTCGCCAGAGAACGCTCCGAAAAGTTTGGATCTTGTCGGAAAAACACAAACTCAACTATGAGCACCTATATAAAAATAGATATACATACAGGTACACACTTAGATGCAGATGTACAACTGTAGATGTTGAAATTTAATTGGAAGTACAATTAGGGTTAGGTTTAGGGCTTTCTCTTGTTTTGATTTTCCATTCCTGAGGAGAGAGGGAGTGGGATTGCAGTGTTAGAAGAAGATAAAAAGAGAGAGAGGGGTCTACCGGTGACCGGGTGCGAGGAGGATACTTTTGAGGTGGATAAGGGTTATGGGATGAGCGGAAATGGCACGTGTCAGTTGCAGGTCAGGGGATGAATCGGTAGGGTTTTTTCGGGTTAGGTTACTATTACCGGGTGGTCCGAGATAGTTAGTGACGTGTCACGCATATCCATATAGGAGGTTTATGGTGAGGCTAGCGCAAGATAGATAGGTGGGGTTTTTTATTTTATATTTTTATATTTTTTAATTAAACTGATCATACGAAGGGTTTTGTCAAGGGTGATACTTGCCCTATGTTTGGATCGGAGCCAATTCATCCCCTCGAAACATATGGAATTGGAGGGAGAATTGGATGGAAAGTTTGTAATTTTATATAAAAAATTCTTTCTATTAAAAGTATATTTTGAAAATTTAAGAATATTTTGTCATAATTATTTTTTTTATTTTCTTCATATTCAAATAAGAATTTTCCTTTCATTCTCTTTTCTCTCACTTTCTTTCCTTTATAATAAAACATAGTGTTAATGTCGGCTCTGAATTTTCAATTAATGATGTACACATTTATTTTCTGAAAATACTACCAGAAAATGAAAGTGTTGCCAAAAAGCTATAAAAAATTTAATATGTATGAATTTTTTATCATAGTTACAGTAAAGAAAACTTGAAAACTCACCGTTATTAAAAGTTACAAAAAAAGAAAACTAGTATTATTACAGTTAAAAAAAAAAAACACAATTACCATTTATAAAAATATAACATTACCATAAAATTAAAAAAAAAGAAAAAAAAAATACTCAACTGAAAAGTTATATATCGGTTAGCAAATTCAACAAGGAAAGTTTATTTCACCCATAGAAAAAGGAAAATTTAAATCTTTCTAAAGTGGATTGTACACTTTATGTAAATAAATAAAGAAATATAATTATACACTAAAATATGTAAAAGTTTATTTTACCCATAAAGCTTTAAACATTTTGATATGTATTAATTTTTTTTATCATTTCTTTATCATAGTTACCATAAAGAAAACAAGAAGACACACCATTAATTCAACTTTTTTGGTCATAGTTCAAAATATATATATATATATATGTACCATGAATAAAAATATAACATTACTACAAAATAAAGGAAAAAAAATCGGTTGAAAAGTCAGTTGCCTCTTCCTTTTGTTAATCATACCCTTATGGTATCACTTAGTAGATTCAAAAAGGAAAATTTATTTAACCCATAGAAAAAGGAAAATTTAATCTTTCTAAAGTAGATTGTACATTTTATATAAATAAATAAATACAATTATAGACTAAAATATGTAAAAGTTTATTTCACTCAAAGAAAGAAAATTTTATTTTATATAAGGTTATTATAGTCCAATAACATAAATATTAGTTTCTCAATAAGATGGATCAGGTTTGAATCTTCTTTCTCAACTGTAATATAGTTAGTTATAAGAAAAAAAGATTTTTATTATACACTTAAAGACATATATACACATCAACATTTTCCTTTTATGGAGTATGTGTTGGATTTTAAGGTTACGAAACATAGATTTACGCAGTATTTTTTTTTTTAAGATTTTATTTACCCTAAATTCTCTATGATCCATACATAAAAATTAAGTCAATAAGGGATTGCAAATTTATTTTGTCTTAATCTTTTCGAATTTCACTAATTTGTGGATCTACAAGTGCTGCAAGATACGAATACTCTATACCAATATCCACACTCAAACAAACTCACCAAACAGACTGGAGCATCATAGCAGTTTTGGGCGAATCTATATTCCCGCCATGTAAGAATGAACTTACAATCTCTCATATTTTTGTCTCTCTATTTTACTTTTTGGACTTTCTCTACAAATCTAATATTGACGATAAGTGTCAATATAACCTTATTAGAGAGAAACTTTTATTTATATATAGAGGAGCGTTAATATATTCTTAAAGATATTAAAAGATATATATTGCGAGCTATTAAAGATAATATCTAATATATTATATTATTATTTTTCTTTAAAAATAATAAATATCATTATTTATCATTCTTAAATTATTTAAAAATAATAAATTTTTCGATAATTCCAATAGCCTGTTTAGTTTTTTCTTTGTATGTAACCTTGTAGGTTTACCTTATGTTGGTAGTAAGATAAAACTCCATTTGAACCTACAAGGCATAAGTGGCCTTAAGTCAAACATTATGTCTACTCAAGTTAAGTGAAGGTCGATGATCCAACTTTATTTATTAAACAATCAGTTATTAACTCCCTTTGTTATATGATATTTAATGATAAAATATAAGATATGGATCAAGACACTCTTATATTGCTTAATTATTCGTTTCTTGAATCCAGAGTTCGACTAATTTAAACAAATGATTTTGATAACTCCTTATCAATTTATTTGAGCACGGTTATGCATTTTCTCAATTTTACTCTTTAAGGAGCTCAAAAGATATCTTTCTCAAATTAATAAGATGGAGAAATTCATTCCCGAACACTCATATATCTCCACATAGTTTACTCTATATCCAATCACAGTTTTATAATCATTCAGTTAAAAACAATAAGAACTAAATTAAAACATAAAAGTTACTATGTAGAAATCTATGGTGTCATCAGGTCAAAGGACTGAAATAACACTACAATGAGTAATTCTTATCAAATTGATCTATATAGTATTCTCATAGTGGATTGATCCAATACAATGTACTCCTATATGTATTTATATGCTGTATTGATATCTCATATCTATAGCTAGTAAAACACAATTATCTTTCAATTAACATACTAGTCTTAATTCGTTATTATTCCATGTAAAGAGTGATCATGGATAATTCAAAATGATGTTCTTATCACCTTATAGTTTTACTATTAAAGCTACGTACTTTAATAACATAAGATTGAATAAATATCATAAAATGATAACGTGATAAATAAAATGACTCACATCATTAAAAAAAAAAAAAAGAATAATCAAATAACATAAAATCCATATAATCTAGTGCATATCACTAGCTGCATGGTCTCATAGAGGAGAATGTTATTGTCTTTTCAAAGTGTTCAAGATATAGTAAACGATGTATATCTTATATCCTATCTTGTTTAATTACTTCATCAATTTATTTTTCTATATTATTAAATACAATGAGCTTTTTTTTTTCTTTTTTTTTTTTTTTGCCGTCATCTTAATTCCATTTATGAAGATTTTATTTTCAATGTTATCAAATTTAGCCAAAAATCATCATATAACTATAAAGGCTACTCTTGTATATTTAAGAAACGTTTATCTGTATGTTATATGTTTAAGATTGTCATTATGTCCATTTATCTTTCAACTCTTTCTATGCACTTACTTTTCTCAGATTCTCTTTTTCACATTTTTCGGCAGATCCTTCTATTTCTCAAACATGATTAATTTGCAAAAAATGTAAGGTACTATTTAAGAAGATCATATTTTCTTTGAAAGCAATCACTATTTTGGTTTTGGGAAAAAGAAAATGACTATTTCAGTTATGGTCTTTCCATTAGATAATAAATGAAAAGTAATTTTGCAATGGTTTTTGACTCAAGTTCCAGTTATTTGGTGTCATGTCTCCGATTCATCAAGTTAGTTCAATTATACGTGTTGTGATAACATATTTTTTATATTTTTCTCTTCAACCTTCAATTTATAATTTATACATTATGAGTAAATCTTATTTTTTTAAATATGACATATATATTCATATATAGAGAGAAATACTATATGATAAAATAAATAATTCTCTTTACCAAAAACGAATATTTTAAAGGATTGCGTTCCTTTCTGTTTTAGCTAAAAAGAAAGCTGCAATTCTGATTGAATGTCATTCTTCGTTGTTAAAGCTATTGTGATTGATTTAACCAAGAGTATTTTGATACTGTAAAGTGTATATTTATTTTGCATTTTTGTACCAAAAGTTTATATAATGGCCTAAGTTAAAAGCAGTTTAGTTATGCCAACAAACACTAATAGTATTGTTGATAATATATTTTGGATCTGGACTCTTCAGCCCTATACCAATTTACCTACACTCATGGCTTAAGTTATTCTCCTCCAAACCTAGCCTCTCTGTTTACATGATCGACCTCAACTTAGGCCTTTTGCATGACTTGCCCATCTACTATAGACTCCAACAACTAAAATACAAGGATAAAGCTCGAAAACTAGGTTAACAACCGGCTCTTACCATCTAGGACAATGTCAGACTACACGTCCCCACTACCCATAATGTGTGGACATGCCAATTGTCTAGTAACGATTCCATTACTTCCTGCTACACTCCTTTATAAATACGAGCCTACTCATCGACGATCAACTATTTGATACTTTGTGCACTAAGCCTTCTTATCACTTTGTTGCGTACTTGCTCTCTCTACAAACACCAACTAACTTAACCATTAGAGTGGTTATACCGAATAACACCCCGACGTTCCTCACTATTTATTGTCTTGCAGCCTCACACTAGGTGTGAAGCCCAATCTGATCATCAATCCTTATTGGATAAAACCTAAAGACGACATTTGGCATCGTCATAATTGTTAAAATCATGAGTTAACATTATGATTCTACAAGTTTATGATTTTATGATATTTTTCTTAGTTAAAATAGATGTAAAATCGTTTGTATGTAAATTTTTAGTAAAGTTATGAACTTTGATATATGATTTTAAAGGCTTATGATTTTATTGATTTTATATGATTTTATGTAACCATACATCATCTATGGGAACTAGACCTCGTTTCCTACCTAAACACATACTAAGCACTCACCCAAACAACGCCTTTATTTTTGCATTGGCTACCATGTCTTGCATTGTAGACCCTAATAAGAACCAACTTGTAAACCATTAGCCTTGAGCTAGGGAAACGCTGGATTAGCGCTTAACTCAAGTGGAGCAACTACTCGTGGAGTTCACTACTCACAATAGAGAGCTCTAAGCCAGGCTAGACGAAGTCGAACGGTGCAAAAAACAAGTACCTAAGGCTTCTGATGCCCGTAATGGGTAGGGCAAAGTTCAACAGCAACAACAAGATTGTAGGGATCAATTACCTAATCCCTCAATGCAAGAATAGTAGGCATAGTCTGCAACTAACCACAACCATGCCTAATAAGAATTACCTTCTTAGACCAATCACTAAAAGCTGAGCTGGGGGATTATTAGGACTTACTTGTCACATACTGACTCTAGAATTACTCAAAGGAGAAGATTTCATGGCCAACCTAAAACCACTCTACCTCATCCGAACAAGGCTAAAGGATAAGCATGCCTAGTTAGCCAAGCTATGTACTGACTTGCTAATTAGCCATACTTATTACTAAGCTCTTATCATGATCCAGGTAGCATTCGAGCTGACCAACTTTAAGTGTTTAGTCAAGTCGAGCTGCTCAAGTGCTTAACCTGGAGAGAATCTGTCACGCCCCGAAGTGGTAGAGTCGTAACAGCCCCGCCGTGTAAACCATCCTAAGATAGAAGTTGACCTTACAACCGCTATCTTAGACCTGATTTACATAAAGCGTCCACGACTAACCCGCTTTGAAGTAAACAGTTTGTAATTTAAATAGATCATTTACCTAAGAAAGTAAGGAAATATGTATATACACTATGTAGTTAAAGTTTACAATATTTCTCTGTAGTATATTTCCTAGTTATTACATTATTTAGAAATGAAAAATAATTCTAAAATAAAAACTTAGACCTTAAAAATATGTGTTTATTCTTCAATGTTTTTCCTCACTCCCTAGGATCCAGCAGTTGCTAGTTTCAGAGTAATTGTTTGTCGCTTCTTAACCAGCACCTGCACGATGTCTATAGGGATGTGAGCAACCATAGCTCAGTAAGTTAGGATGGATGATTTAAAACTATACCATACACACAACAAGGTTTTCAATAACTTATTAGGTGCAATGCATGTGCAAGCAAATGCCATCGCACGACTTTGTTTGGCCCGTCGTGAGATTAGAGAAATTGCGCCCGCTCTAATCCGGGTTAAGGAGTTGCCATTAATGCAACAGCTCACGACCAAACCTAAGCTTGTGCAATGGAGACCTCGCTCATCCCGCGACTACCTTCGAACCACTGACTTCACCTTCGCCGTGACCTCCTCTCCTGTCACTTAGTTCGACTGAGGATGAAGAAGGGACCATTTTGCAATCCTGCGCTATCCCTTTTGAAGGGGTCGGTATTTAGCCAAAGAGTCCTAAGTTCTCCTAACGGGTTGCCATGCATGTCCGATTATGATTACTGGTCGTATATTTGATTAAGTCCAGTTTAGGGTGATCAATCATTTCATACAAATCATACAATACATAACAGAGCAACAAACAGAATCATAGTATCACCCATAATCAAGCATATGCACACATCCAACTATCTAACAAGCACAACCTGTTACGCCCCGAAGTCGCAAAGTCACAACAGTCCCACCGTGTAAACCATTCTATGATAGTAACTGGCTTCACAGTGCCTACCATAGAGATAATCTACACAAGGCGTCGACGACTCCTCGCTTTGAAGTAAACAGTTCGATTAATGATTATACAACAATTATCATAATTATCACAAAGTTCTATAAAACATAGATAATTATAAATATGTCCACAGAGCTTCCCAGGAAGTTTTACATAATAACTACAGTTTACTAATTTACAGAATAACTAAAAGTCTTCAACCTTTAATTACAAGGTCAGTCTAGTTACACATTATGCTAAATAACTTGATCCTCACACCCCTAGCTTCAAAAGGACTAACCTCTGGATAATTGTAGGGTGGCATAGTACTGGAAGAGATTACAAATCAGAACCTGCAAAAGGATCTATAAGGGTATGAGCAACTACAGCTTAGTAAGTTGAATTGGAGACTCATGAATGCACACAAGCACAAACAGGGTTATCAAACAATTATTTTCATGCAATGCAACAATCAAGTGTCATCGCACAACGTAGTCCGGTCCGTTGTGAAATCAGAGAAATTTCACCCGCTCCAATCCGGGTTGAGGAGTTCCATGTTATGCAGCAACTCACAACCAAACCCAGGCTTGTGCAATGGAGACTACGCTCCTCCCGCGACTACCTTCGAACCATTGACTTTACCCCCGCCGTGACCTCCTCTCCTGTCACTTAGTTCGACTAAGGATGAAGAAGGGACCATTTTGCAATCCTGCGCTATCCCTTTCGAAGGGGTCGGTATTTGGTTGGAGAGTCCTATGATCCCCTAACAGGTTGCAATGCATGACATTTTCGGTTATTAGGGTCGACTAAGATTAAATTTCCAGTTAGGGTGTTCAACAAGTTCATACCAATTCAATCAATCACAAAATCATTCACAATACAAATTCCAGCACAAATTCAGATACATCAAGCACATGTACAAGCTACTTACATTCACAATCATATACAAGCCCAAGTCTCCGAGTACTACAAAACTAGTACTCTATTACAATAAGCAATAACCCAACTTACTTGAATTTGCTCAATCGCTCGATCCTCTAGTTGCGAGTTGATTTGTTTCTAGGTGTCCTATAATACAAATAGGTTCTTTTAGTACTTATATTTTATGGATTCTTATTCTAATTTATAATGTAATTCATTTTCCTCATGTATACCTACAACGTATTAATAATTCGTTGTATTCTATTTCGGGGTTCGGCTCCTAAACTAGATTCTAATTTTAATTCCTAAGTCGTAATTAGGCTTGAATCCCAATGTGACATTAATCACCTTATGCTCGGGTATTCAAATATCCTATTGGGTCGAAATTTTGGTATTCTAAACTATTCGGTACACACTAACCCTAATTGAGGTATTGGATTTATTCTCGATGTGTAAAAATCTTACATTTTAAGATATTTACTTAAAATTAAATATTATTTCAGATTTATTATTTTTCTGATTTCAATTATAATATTATCTAAATAACTTTATTTTTTTAGATTTATTAATTTACATTTTCACATATTCCTAATTTCTTATATCCTTTACCTAATTTCCCTAATTAACCATAATTAGTACTTAAAAGTTAGGATTAGGGTTCCACTGCAGAGATTAACTTCCTTAATCATCTAATCAAGATCCAAATCAGTAATTAACATCCTAATCACCTAATTAATCCTAAATCACCCAATTTTACCATCATTTTAGGGCTAAAAATTAACTTAAAATTTTTGAAAATTAATTTAAAAAAAATGGCTTCATAACACTGTTCTATATCATATGAGAATCCTACAGAAAAATTTTGAGCCCCAAACTACATCCCTAAGCCTATTTAATTTCCGGTTTAATCATGCTCGGTTTTGAACAATTTCTTAAGAACCCTATATTTCCAGACATAATTAAACTAAATCAATATTTTTCCCTAAATCTACATACAATAAAACCTCAGAATAACAAGTTTCATAATTTTCTGGGCAAAGTAACTAATTTTACAAAATTTTACAAAAATCGGGGTGAATAAATGACTAACCGGTTCAAAGTTTTCTGGCTGTCCAAACCCGGTCCAAGGCTGTCGGCCGGTCTAGACGCTGGTCCTAGTGTAGGGTGGTGGTGATTCGGTCCCAGGTGGTGGTGGGTGGTGGTTTTAGTTCATCTTGTTAATCTGCACAGTTTTTTTTTTCTTGAATTTCTCTCGAATTTTTTTGTGTTTCGATTTTTCTCAGATCACAAACTAGCCAAATGACTTCTATAAATTTTTTCCTTATTTATAGACAATTGTAGAATTTAATGTGCATTAATTTGATGGGATTTTGCCCCAATTCCTTGATTTTAGGCTTTTTGTTTGTCCAATTTCTATTGGTTATTTTTTTTCTTTTTCTATCATGACCTAATCTTGTTGCAGTTATCCTCTTCTGATTTTTTTATAATTATTTTGTATTTTTCTTTAATTATTTACTTAGTTTTCGGCCAATTTTAGTAATTACGCGTATTTTTATCTACACGTAAATACATGTAGGGTACACGTGAACATTCCTAAATATTATTTTGGTCATTCTAAAATTTTTAGTATACATATAATCTATCTCTAATAATTTATTAGTTATTATATTACACTTTTTGCCTTTTCGGTAATTAGCAGTTATTATGCTTAAAATTTGAAAATTTTATAGTCTCCTATTTTACTACTTATTTTTTTAAATTTAAGTTTACAGGGTCATTTTTACTAGTATTTTTCTAAATAGTTTATAATTTGGGTTTAATCGGATCATTTAGCCGATCGCCCTAAACCTTAGGTTTTAAGCTCAAACTTATGGTTACTTGGCTTGGCTTTAGGGCTTACACAACCAAGCATAATCTTAAGCCTCCAAAATACCGCATCGAATTAATCCCAACTTACTTCGACTCCTCGCTCACTCACTCGAGGTTCGACTTGCTCGGGCCATCGCCGATCATCCCTATAATACAAACGTGGTTTCAGTTTTTCACATAATTATTATAGGTTCATTTTATCCTATAACACTTATTGTTAGGTTTTGTTTAGGGTTTAATATGCTTAATTATCTAGGTCTTAAATCTTTTATAATTATTCTACGTTTGAGGTTAGGTTTGGGTTCGGTTTCCGCATCAATTTTTAAATTAGGTTCTAATTCGATTTCTAAGTCCTAAATATGCTCGAATCCTAATGTAAAATTAATCACATTAAGCTCGAGTGTTCAATTATCCTATTGGGTCTTAATTTAGTATTCTAAACTATTCGGTACACGCTATTCCTAATTGAGGTATCGGATTTATCCCTGATGTGAGAAAATCTTACATTTTTATATAATTACCAAAAATTAAATCTTAATTCAGATTTAGTATGATTCTGATTTTTATTCTAATATTATTTAAATAACCCTAATTTTTTTAGATTTATTAATTTTCGATTCCACATATTACTAATTTCTTACAATAACTACCTAATTTCCTAAATTAACTATACTTAATACTTCAAAGGCTAGGATTAGGTTTCCACATCAGAGGTTAACATCCCTAAACATCTAATTACTATCTAAATCAGTAATTAGTATCTTAATCACCTAATTAACCTAAAATCACCCAATTTTTCCATCATTTTAGGGCTAAAAATTAACTTAAAAATTTCGAAAGTTAATTTTAAAAAAATGGCTTCATAGCATTGTTTTATATCACATGAGCATCCTACAGAAAAAAATTGAGCTCCAAACTACACTCCTAAGCCTATTTATTTCTAGTTCTAATCATGCTCGGTTTTGTTCAATTTGTTAAGAACCCTATATTTTCAGACTTGATTAAACTAAATCACTATTTTTCCATAAATCTACATACAATAAAACCTCAGAATAACAAGTTTCATAATTTTCTGGGTAAAATAACTAATTTTACTAAATTATACAAAATCGAGACAATTATGGGACTCACCCAGTTCAATGCTTTCTGGCCGTCCAAGCCCGGTCCAAGCTTGTCGACCAGCCCAGATGGTGGGTCTGGAGTGGGGTGGTGGTGGTGGCTCGGTCCCGGGTGGTGGTGGTGGCTCGGTCCCGGGTGGTGGTGGTGGCTCGGTCCCGAGTGGTGGTGGTGGCTCGGTCCCAAGTGGTGGTGAGGTGTGGGTTTGGCTCACTTGCCCAATCTACACAGTTTTCTTTTCTTTTTTTGTTTTCTGAATTTTCTCTCAAATTTTTGAGTCTCTCGATTTTTCTCAGATTCCTTACTGCCCAAATGAGTTCTAGAAATTTTTCCCCTATTTATAGACGATTTTTGTAATTATTATGCATTAATTAGACATGACTTTACCCAATTTCCTTAATTTTTGGCTTTTGTGTTGCCTAATTCTAATTGGTTGATTTTTATTTGGTAGATCCTGACATGCTACGACCTGATTTGGATCATCTTATCCTCTTCTGATTTTTTTCAGATTTTTCCATAATTAATTTATAATTTTCTTTAATTATTTACTTAGTTTTTGGCCAATTTAGGTAATTTCGCGTATTTTTATCTACACGTAAATACATGTGGGGTACACATGGACATTCCTAATTATTATTTAGGTCATTCTAAAATTTTTAGTATACATATAATCTATTTCTAGTAATTTATTAGTTATTAGATTACACTTTTCGCTTTTTTAGTTATTAGCAATTATTATGCTTAAAATTTGAAAATTTTATAGTCTCCCATTTTATTACGTATTTTCTTAAATTTAAGTTCAAGTTTACAGGGTCATTTTTACTAATATTTCTCTTAATAGTTTATAATTTAGGTTTAATCGGATTCTTTAACCGATCGCCTAAAACCTTATATTCTAAGTTCAATTCTACGGTCAATTGGCTTAGCTTTAGGGCTTACAGAATCTGAATATCATTCAATGTCTAAGCTCTTACTTGAACTGGACCAGATATGCCTAGTTCTCAAGCCCTCTCTTGATGCCCCTCAAGCTTATTCTTACAGTTGTAGAACTACCCTAGACTTTGCACCAACAAGACCTGCCTCCATATGAATCACCTGTCACCCGATGACATGTGTCTTTTAGTACAAAGTTCCAGAACGATTCTCTACTTTTTCATACATTGTACTATTTGCCATTTTTACCCATTTAAGAATGTTTTAAAAATCTTTGTACATCATTCATTTTTTCCTTTTTCTCATTTAGTGTAACCCTAGTTAAGGTCATATAAATACTTGACTTAGTTGTACATAAACAACATATCCATTATCCTTGATTATCACAAGTTTCCTTTTTGCTAAGCAGCCACCCTAGTGTTCTCTCTTATCCTTAACTCTTATTTATTCTTTTTAGTAAAGAGTAGTAGTGAGTGATCTTATAGTTCAGATTGGTAAGTCATATCCGGCAAATTGTAAGCCATGTAGAATCTAGTTAGTGTATCATATTCAACTAAGTAACTGCTTAGAGTTGCTAAGGCCCATTGTATTTTCTTATTACTATTCTTTATGGTATGGCCTATCTCTTAGGTCTTCATAGACGTTTGGTGATAAGGATCAAGGACCGATCACATGTTCCCGAGCCTGAGGGCTTTCTCAGGTGGTTTACCGAGTTGTCTAAGGTGAGTTAAGTACTGAGCTACTTTGCTCTTTACACCATCCAAGATGCTGCCAAGGTGCCCAGCCGACATGCTGAATTGAATCCTTCACTATATACCAGTCCAAGGACTACATCTGAATACAGCTATCCCTACAATGCCGAGGCCAAGTCGACAGTGATCAAGAGTAGACCATTCGAGGCTAACCCCAAAAATGAGTTTCCCCTAAACCATCCCCAGTCTAATCCCAATTGATCAAGCTACTGAATTGTTGATGTCAAACTAACTTGATCAGGATCTACCCCTCTCGAATCGCTGTGTTATTTGGACCACAAATAGTAAAACTCGCACACATTAGCCTTTTTCCTGACATTTGTACTGTCTTTCCTAACATTCGTATAGAGTGAATATTCTTTTGCACGATTATGTGTTTTCCTTATAAATTATTCTCCTTTTCTTAGCAGCTAGGGATCTATTTATGTACTTTTCTATTATTTAGGACTTACTCTAACTAAGTACTATAAATACTCACATAATGTAATAAACGAAAGGATCAGATACAGAGAATACACTAAACATTTACTCTCTTGAGCTAAGTATGCTTCTTACTCTTGAGCTACTCTTATCTAGCCTATTTGAGTGTGGACTAGTAGCGAGTGACCTCCGACCATATTTATACATCATATCAAGTGTGACCCAAGCTCGTATGAGGCATTGGTGCGTCATATCCATTGTTGGTGCACGAGAACCCCTACTCAACCTTCGACTACCATTTACTCCTCGAGCCATCTCGTAACCTGGACCCACCCTATTGGTTACGCGAGATATTGAGTTCATGTGTTCTTCCACAAAATTCGTATCATCTTGGTGTCAGAGTCTAGCTGCATTCAAAGCTGGATTCTACTACTATATTCTTGGAGTGGTTTGTTACTGCTCTCGTATGATAATGGTTCTATTGTTAACTTAGGAGTTAGTAGTTGAGAAGTGTTATGTGCTCTATTTTCCCCTGTTCTTGATATGCAAAAATAGTGTGGTTAGTTGTTTGTTAGTTGTGTAATTGTCATAGTGATTGGAGTATCGGTTATTGATCTTCAAGTGGTACTATTAGACATTAATTTTTGTGAAGTAACCATAAATGTCAAACTCAAGTGTTTAAGGAATTTTTGGAAACCAAGAAAGTGATGCTCAACATGGCCAAGGATAGGAAGGAAGCTTTACACCTCAATCAGTGGGTGACCGCATGGATAGGCTTACCGATTTGGTAGCTAGTTTGGTGACTGTTATCCAAGAAGACTAGCAACGATCTAGAAATAGCCCTATTGGAGAACGTGAGCAGCAAGAACGAGGCAATGGTCAGTTAAGCCGAGTTAATGCTCTAGCTCGACCACCCTGAGTTGAAGGAGTCGGTAGGGATACTAGATGAAGGCTAGCACTTAAAGAGATTGAGGAGGAAACGGAAAGAGATGACGAAGCAAAAGAGTACTACGAGCCTAAGGAAAGAAATGCGTATTCCGAGTTTTTTTTTAAGTGGTGATGCTAAAGACTACCTAAATTGGGTAGATAAGATTGGAAAGCAGTTCGAATACCACGAAGTGCCTGATAATGCAAAGGTTAGACTTGTTGTGTTGAAGTTCACCGGTTATGCCGCTTTATGGTGAAAGAACTTGTGAGCCACCAAAAGAAGGGAAGGAGAACGAGAGATTAGGAGTTAGGATGAAATGAAAAGAGTTATGTGAAGAAGGTTTGTACCAAGCTATTATCTACAGGATGCCTTTAAAAGATTACAAGAACTGAGATAAGGAGGATTGAATGTCGACGCTTACGTTAAGGAATTCTAAATTTTAATGATTCGATGTAAAGTCGTAAAGCCAGAAGACCAAACTGTATGTCAATTCATCGATGGATTGAAATATGAGATTGAGGATGTCTTAGAAACCCTGAATGTTGGAGTACTTGATGACGTGATCCAAGCCACCTAGAGGATAGAAAGGCACTAAACAAGAAGATTTCGACCACATGTTAGCTGACCAAGTAGTAGCTAAACTATTTCGAGCAGACCAATGCAAACAGAGCCAAGTAAGACCGTTAAGACCCAACCCATTTCAACTACCCAAGCCGAAGAGAAAGAACCCTTGAGAAAGTTCGAGAAAGGCCAGAGTTCAGGAAAGAAGATGAGTGGGATCAAGTGTTTCAAATGCTAAGAATTTGGTCACATGATCGCTTAATGTTCGAATAAGCGAACAATGGTGATCCAAGGCAAGGTGCCAACTGTTGAGGTTGACAATACTAACGAAGAAGTAAAGGACCTGAAAGAGGGCGGATAGATCGAGCTATTCGAAGAGGAAGTTAACTACAGTGAGGAAGACAACTTTATGCCAACCACTCTAGTGTTAAGGGGGACAATAAGTGTCAGTCCTATGCCTAAAGATGAATAGAGAGAAAATCTCTTACATATTGAATGCAAGGTAAATGAATCATTATACGCATTGATAGTTGGTAGTGAGAGCTACACCAATGCAGCTTCTATGTTTATGGTCCAACAGCTGAAATTACCAACCATACCCCACCCAAAACCTTACAAGCTTCATTGGATTAGTGATAAAGGAGCCTTGCAGGTGAATAAGCACTTGTTTGTGCCGATTTGCATTGGCAAATATTGAGATGAAGTGCTCTGGATGTACTACCCATGAGTGCATTTCATGTTTTACTTAGGCATCCATGAATGTTTGATCGAGCTGTTATGTATGACAGAAGGAAGAATACATGTTCTATGAAGTACGAAGGTAGAAGGATGAAATTGAGTCTTATGACAGCCAAGCAGGTGAAGGTAATGCAGTCCCAACTTATAGCCGAGCCTTGAAGAAAAAAGCTTTGGTAATGACCCGGGCTGAGCTGAAAAGGGAGATGGAATGTTGAGCATGCAATCAACCTATAGCCAAGAGCCACACTTCTAAACAAGCCTGCCTATAGGTTGAATCCGAAACAAGCCGGCAAGTTACAGAAGCAAATAGATGAGCTAATAGAGAAGGGGTATGTGTGTAAGTCCCTTAGCCCCTATGTCATTCCAGCTTTATTAGTGCTGAAGAAGGATGGTTCTTGGAGGATATGTGTGGATAGCCAAGTGATCAATTGGATCACCATCAAGTGTAGGTATCCCATACCTAGGCTTGATGACATGTTAGATGAATTAAGCAGAGCAAGAGTGTTCTCCAAAATTGACCTTAAATCTGGATATCATCATATTCAAATGTGTAAGGGTGATGAGTGGAAGATCGCATTCAAGACATGACATGGTTTATATGAATGGCTTATAATGCCATTTAGACTGTCTAATGTGCCGAGCACATTTATGCACTTGATGAGTTATGTACTCTTAGAATTATTAGGAAGGTTTGTCGTAGTTTATTTTGATGACATTCTAGTGTACAACCCTAACTTAAAGACTCACCAGGACCATCTTCGAAGAGTCCTCACAAAACTCTAAGCTGAACAACTCTACGCCAATTTGAAGAAGTGCGACTTTTTCTAATCCGAGGTGATCTTCTTGAGGTTTGTTGTAAGTAGAGGTGGTATCTGAGTCGATGATGAGAAAATAAGAGCAATCGTAGAATAGCATGGGTCGACCTGTTCTACAGACGCGAGAAGTTTCCACGACCTAGCGTCGTTTTATCGCCAATTCATAAAGGATTTCAATATAATTGCAACCTCGCTTACCAAATTGTCAAAAAAGAATATTGAATTCAGATGAGGGGAGAGAAAGAAGAGGAGTTTTAAGGAAGTGAAAGAGAGGCTAACTACAACCCCCATCTTAACTTTGCTAAGCTTTGACAAGGTGTTTGAAGTAGAGTGTAATGCATCTAGACTAAGCATAGGTGCTGTGCTGATGCAAAAGGCCAACCTATTGCTTACTTCAACAAGAAACTTCGAGGAGCTATACTCAACTATTCTGTCTATGATAAGCAGTTCTACTACTTAATCTGAGCCTAGTAGCATGGCAACAATATCTGCTGCCCAAGAAGTTTGTGATCTACAACGATCATGAGTCCTTGAGGTATTTAAAGAGGCAACCTAAACTATCCAAGAGATAAGCCAAATGGATTAAGTTCATGGAGGTTTTTTCTTATGTCGTAAAGTTGATGCCCTATCAAGATGATATACCCTCCTAACTAAGCTGCAAATAAGGCTACTTGATTTTTCAACCATGAAGAATCTATATGCTGAGGATCTACATTTTGGTTCAATCTATGCCCGATGTGAGAAAGGACGGACACTGGATAACTATCACAAGGAGGACGGATACTCATTCAGGAAGAGGAAGTTATGTATCTCAACTTGTTCCACTAGAGAATTGCTAATGCATGAGGTGCATGGAGGGGGATTGACATGACACTTTGGCAAATGCTGAACCCATAAGGTACTATTCTCCAAATTCTTTTGGCTAAGGATGAAGAGAGATGTCCAATCTGTGTTAGAAAAGTATGCAACTTGCCAAAAGGCAAAGAGCTGAGCCGAGCAGAGCAAAGACATTACCAACCTTTACCGATCTCGACTAAACCATGGTCCAAGCTATGCATAGACTTCATGTTAGGATTGCTGAGGACGTCCCGAGGAAAGGACTCCATCATAGTGGTTGTGGACCGATTTAGTAAGATGGCACATTTCGTGCCCTGTTCCAAAACTAACGACGGTTTGGCTATCTCCTTTCTTTTCTTGTAGGAAGTAATCAAACTTCATAGAATTCCCCCGAACCATTATTTCGAACCAAGATCTAAAGTTCACGAGCCACTTTTGGAGGATGCTGTTAGGGTATATGGGAACTAAGCTATTGTACAGTACATCCTGTCATCCACAGACTGATGGATAGACTGAAGTTGTCAACAAAACTGTAGGAACTTTGCTGCAAGTTGCTATTGGACGCAACACGGTCGACTAGGACCTATGCCTGCCAATCATTGAGTTCACTTACAACAAGACCGCCTATAATGTAACAAACATGTCTCCATTCGAGGTCACCTATGGGTTCAACCCCAAGCTCTTGATGGACCAAGCACCCCAACCGATGTCTAATTATGACCGGCCAACCGTTGAAAGAGTTAAGGCCATCTGAGCCATGCACCAGAAGGTTATAGAATAATTGAGCTAAGCTAATACTAAGCTCAAGAAGCAAAGCCAAGGACGGAGGAAGAGAGAATTTCAACCAGGTGATTTGGTCTGAATATATCTTAGTAAGGAACAATTCCCAAACTTGAGGAAAAGCAAGTTATCTCCCAGAGTCGACTGTCCTTTTAAAGTACTTGAAAAGATCAATCCTAATGCCTATAAGATTGAATTACCTGAGGGATATGGAGTCTCAGACTCCTTCAACATTGCCAATCTCCAACCTTACACTCCTGAAGACGAGCCACCCGAAGCTAAACCAATTTAATCCCAAATCTTAAACAACTTGAAAGGGATGATAGGGTTTAAGGACGAGCTAAACCAGATTTGATCCCAAATCTCAAACAACCTGAAGGGGATGATAGGGTTTAAGGACCAATCACGCGCTCTTAAGCCCAAAGGCTTTCTCAAGTGGTTTGCCTAGCTGTCCGAGGTAAGTTAACCACCGAAGAGCAGTGCTTATCCCAGTCTAATCTATCGAGCTATTTTGCTCTCCACACCATCCAGAATGTTACCAAAGTGACCAGCCGACATGCCCAATTGAATCCTTCATTATATACCAGTCCAAGCACCACATTTGAATACAGCCATTCTTATAGTGCCAAGGCTGAGTCGACAGTGATCAGGAGCTAACCATCTAAGGTTGACCCTGAAAATGAGTTTCCCCTGAACCATCCCCAGTCTGGTCCAAATTAACTGAGCTATTGAATTGCTAACGTCAAACTGATTTCATTAGGATCCACCCCTCTCGGATCTCTATGTTATTGGGACTACATACAGTAAAACACATTCGCACTAGCCTTTTTCTTGACATTCGTATTGTCCTTTTTGATAGTGAATATTCTTTTACACGATTATGTGTTTTCCTTATAAATTATTCTCCTTTTTTTAGCAACTAGGGATCCATTTATGTAATTTTCTATTATTTAGGATTTACCCTAACTGGATATTATAAATACTTACATAACGTAATAGCCGGAAGGATCAAATACAGAGAATACATTGAACTTTTACTCTCTTAAGCTACTCTTATCTAACCTATCTGAGTGTGGACTAGTAGCGAGTGACCTCCCACCATACTTATGCGTCATGTCAAGTGTGACTCGAGTTTGTGTAAGATATTGGTGCGTCATATCCTTCATCAGTGCACTGGAACCTCTACTCAACCTTTAACTACCATTTACTCTTCTAGCCATCTCATGGCTCGGACTCACCCTGTTGGTTATGCAAGATTTTGGGTCTGTGTGTCCATCCATGGAATCTGTATCATTTAACATAGAGGTCAACTCTAGAAGCCCCCTAAGATGATGGGGAATCCTAATAATCGAAACTCAAACAAATACTATTAATTCCATAAAGACCATGGCCATACCATAGAAGAATGCTTCAAACTAAACAATGCAATTGAATATGGTACTCAACGGGGCTACTTTAGCGAATATGTGCTCGAGCAAAGGAACTTTGATTGTATTAACAACAACGAGGATAAGGCACCTTAAAGGCGATGAACCAAGGACATTGGAGAAGAGTAGAACAACGATCATCACAACAATTGAGCCCTCAACAAAGTAATCGACATTATAGCGAGGGTACCCCACCAAGGGAGTTAACTAAGTTGCAGCAGCTTAGCTAACACCTTAGCAGAGGTGATGGCAATAAAGGAGAAGAGGCAAAGGTGCGACACCATTATTTCTTTCTCTGATGAAGATCTAGAGGGAGTTAAAACTCCCTATTAGGATGCCCTAGTGATTAGGGCATGAATCTTGGGCTATAAGGTCCTTAGGATTATGGTAGACACTAGTAGTTCCACCGATATCCTATTTAGGTGCACCTATGATCAAATGAGGAAGAAGCTACCTGTGAAGATGAAGCCGTATCATCATGACTTGATCGGCTTCGATGGGGGAACAGTCCGACCGAAGGGCATCATCACATTAGATATAGAGCTTATCAATGATAAGAATTTCGCTCGACATCCAATCGAATTTGTCGTGGTAGACTGCCCTTCCCCCTACAACACTTTGCCAGACAACTAAGCCTCAACAACTTTGGAGTTATCACATTGCCCCTCCACTTGAAGGCTAAATTCCCAACTCCCATAGTGGTAGGAGTATGTAGGTATAGTCAGAAGCTCTCTAGGGAGCTTTATGCCAAGGCAATTTAAGGTAAGGGCGTTTTTGCCTTAGAATCAAACCCATAGGAGAAGCCGACTAAGAGAGACAAGCCAGAAGAAAAGATAGAGGAGGTACAAATTGGTACTAGTCTTATCTAGACCACTAAGTTTGAGGCAGAGATGCCTTCAGAAGTGAAGGAGGCCATTGTTGACCTCCTGAGGGCCAACTTTGACAGGTTAGCACGGTCGACGTTTGATATGCCTGCAATCTCCACCGACTTGGCAATGTACGGCCTCAACATTGATGGAAACGTCCAACCTATCAAGTAAATGAAAAGGCATTTTGCCTTAGAAAGGCAGGCTACCATTGAAGAGGAAGTATAGAAACTAATGAAGACAAGCTTCGTACGGAAGGAAAAGTACCCAACGTGGCAAGCAAATGTGATGTTAGTTAAGAAGAAGAGCAATAAGTGGTGTATGTGTGTCGATTACACCGACCTCAATAAAGCTTGCCCCAAGGATTGCTTTCTTCTTCCAAGGAGAGACCAGCTGGTCAAGTCCACATCAAACATGCTTTGCTTAGCTTCATGGATGCGTTTTTAAGGTATAACTAGATCAAAATGAACCTGAAGGACAAAGTCCATACCTCCTTTATCATTGACATTGGTACTTATTGCTACACTGTTATGCCATTTGATCTCAAGAATGCTGAGGCAATATACCAAAAGATGGTGACCACCCTGCCCAAGCCTTAACTTAGGCTTTAACATAGAGGTCTACGTTAACGACATGATTGTCAAAAGCAAGCAACCCACCAACCACATCAATGACTTATAAGAAGCCTTTAATCAAATAAGGGAGCACAACATGAAATTGAACCCCCAAAAGTGAATTTTTGGGGTTGGCTCCAATAAATTCTTAGGCTTCATGGTAACCCAAGCAACATAGAAGCCAACTTAGAAAATATCAACATCATTAGGGACATGAAGACCCCCTCCTCGGTTAAAGAAGTCTAGAAGCTCACTGGTATGGTAATCACACTAAGCATATTTGTCTTAAGGAATGTAGATCGATGCGTAGAGTTCTTCAAAATTCTTAAAAATCCTAAGGGTTTTGAGTGGACTCTACAATGTGAAGCAACCTTTAAGGAGCTGCAACACTTTCTCAAGCATCCCCAATCCTTTCCAAGCTTATTCCAAGAGAAGACTTATATTTGTACTTGGCCATTAATGACCAAGCACTCTCTCCATATTGGTTAGAGTAGATGGGAGAGAACACAGGCCTATATACTAAATTAGCCATATTTTCTAGGGGCTCGAGGTTAAGTACACCAAAGTGGAAAAGTTTGCCCTAGCCATCCTTATCTCTACACATCAGCTCAAGCCTTACTTTTAGGGGTACCATATAATCGTGCAAACAAATCAACCATTGTGCACCTTGCTGCAAAAGCCCAAAATGTCTAATCAGATGATCAAGTACACGATAGAGTTGAGTACATAAGACATCTTATATTAACTACGAATGACTTATAAAGTGCAGGTGCTAGCCAACTTCGTGGTAAAGTATAAGGAGAAGAGAAAGCACCACTTGGAGATGAAAAACTGGTGTAGATTCTCTATGTTAATGGTTCGTCCACCTTTAGTGGTGGATGTGCAAGCTTAGTGCTTACTAGACCACATAAGATTACTATTTGTTATGCCCTCAAGTTCGAGTTCGATACGACCAATAATGAATCGCAATACGAGACTTTGATTGCCAGCCTCAAGCTGGCTAGGGAGATTAACACTGAGCACCTTAAGGTATTCTCAGACTTAATGCTTGTCGTCTAACAAGTCTAAGGTGAGTACAAGGTTAAGGACGACACCATGGCAAGGTACTTATAGAAAGTAAGGAGCTTCATAGCTAAGTTCCCCTTATGGAATATCATAGAGATCCCTTGAACCAAGAACTCAATAGCAGATTGGTTGTCCAAGCTCATCTCCACTAGGATACAAAAGCTCGAGGTAAAGGATAGAAAAATTTTTATCGAGTACTTACCTAAAAAGAGCATAACTCAATGCACAACTAAGGTCCTAATGTTCATAGCAGCACCTTCAGAGTCGAGCTGGATGGATCCCATTTAGAGTTATTTTGAGCAAGGTAAACTCCTAAATGACAGGAAGGAGGCTAAGAAGTTGAGGTACCACGTCGCAAACTATACGCTGATCGACAGTATCCTATATTAAATGGGAGTCAATCTTCTCCTACTTAGATGCCTTCGAGTAGAAGAAAGGCTACACATCATGGATGAGCTGTATTCCGGAGTATGCAATAACCACATCCAATCGTAGGCCCTATACATCTAAACTCTTTGGCTTGGATACTATTGGCCTACCATGAGGCAAGATACTAAGGTAGTAGCTTAGAGGTCCCTTTAATGCTAAAAGCACACCCCAATCATTCATGCTCCCAACATTAATCTCTATCCCTTGACCAATCCATGGCCATTTGCCCAGTGGGGCATCAACATCCTTAGCGCTTTCCCCAAGGCCTCGAAATGATGGTGATTCATTATCGTGGTCGTCGACTACTTTACGAAGTCAGTTGAGGCTAAAGTTGTTGCTAAAATCACTTAGAGGAGCATCGAGTCATTTGTAAGAAACAACATCTTCTCTATGTTCTAGGTTTCCTATGCCTTCATCACGAACAACTTATGACAATTCGACAACCTTAGATTTAAGGAGTTTTATACCAAACACCACATCACATCTCACTTCACCTTGATCATACACCCTCAATCTAATGGCTAAGTCAAGGCTACCAATTGGGTCATCATTGAAAGCCTCAAGAAGATGGGCAGATCAAGTTCAAGGAGCATAGTAAACGAGCTATCCAATATTTTGTAGGGATACAAGACCACTTACCGCACCTCTACTAGCGAGACCCCATTTCACTTAGCTTTTTTATCAAAAACAGTCCTTCCTATTGAGCTGGAACTTCCTAATATTCAAACATAGTCATTCAACGCCATCTTAAACAAGTCCCTACTACAGGCCAATGTGAACACTATCGAAGAAGTCAGAGATCTCACTATAGCTTAGATGGGTACCTATAAGCATTAAGTAGTCAAGTATTATGATTAAAAGGTTAGACATAAGGAGTTCAAGGTTGGTGATCTAGTTTGCCAAAAGGTTAAAGCTGCTAGCTTGTGTAAGGGACAAGGGAAGTTAGCCCTTAATTAGGAAGACTCGGTTAAGGGGAATAGAGCATATAAGCTAGAAAGATTGGATGATGAGTTTAGCCTGCATATTTAGAATACCGACAATCTTCAACTTTACTTTAATTAATGTAAAATCTCTTGTAAATGTTTTTGTAAATATCAATGGAAGTTCTACTCTCTAAGTACATTGAGCATTCTCTCTCTCTCTTTCTCTCATATTGTATCCTAACCCTCAGACGGTGAATGGACTTCTAACTTATGCGCCTCCTCAGGTATGGGTTAGTTGGAATACCACCAACCTGATCCCCTTAGGTAACCTCATTAAGGGGAAACACCCCTTATACGATTAAGGGACCCCTATGTTTGGGTTGGTTGAAACACCATCAACTTGAGTATACTCCCTAAACAAGTGAGTTATAACAACTCCGCCATGTAAACGAACTTAAGATAAAAACTAGCTACTTTGGCCACTAATGTAGGTAGTACTTACATAAGGCGTTTACCACTTCATGGTTTTAAGCCATCCAATTCTGAGTCTAATA
Organism: Lumnitzera littorea; assembly: GCA_024138015.1. NCBI lineage: Eukaryota > Viridiplantae > Streptophyta > Magnoliopsida > Myrtales > Combretaceae > Lumnitzera > Lumnitzera littorea. The sequence continues at coordinate 10,482,394 of JAMXBB010000009.1, read as the reverse complement.
GATATCAACATGTGATATAACTTTTTAAAATAGCTTCAAAAATAAATTTATAGCTCAAATGATTGAGAAAATCAAGCTTTATAATCATAAGGAGTACAAAATCTCAATAGTTCTAAGAAGTAAATTAATTTGAGAAAATAAAGCGATTAATAAAGGATTTATAAAAGCTCACAAGTTTACTGAGCATAGTAACAATATCAATAGTTGAAAACTAGAGGTCATCAGTAAAGACCCTATTAGTTTCCCTATAGGTTACTAAAACCAATAAATAAATAAAAATCTAGCCTATTAGTCTTGAATTTCACTCCTCAACCCCATTCTCTAATCTTTTAGAACTTCAAGTAGTACTGGTGAGTCCACTGGGGAACCTACAAAACAGCTATAGGAGAATGAGTGACAACTTGCTTAGGAAGTGGGATGAAGACAATAGCACATATCTGATACAAAGTAACCAGGGTTATCAAACAAGTTTAGTTAGATGCTATGCATATACAAGCAAGTGGAATCGCACAACGTTATCTGATCCATCATGAGATCAAAGAAATTGCACTCGCTCTGATTTGGGTTGAGGAGTTTGATACTGTGCACTTCGCAGATCGAAACCAAATCAGAACTTATGTAATGGAGAACACCCTTCGCCCGAGACTACACTTCGAACCACAGTCCTTAATCTTGCCACAACTTGCTCTCCTATCACTTAATTTAACTAAGGGTGAGGAGAGGACCATTTCAACTATCCTTATTAAAGGGTCAGTGTTTAGCTCGAAAATCCTAGTTAATCCCCTAGTAGGTTACAATACATGTTCAGTTAGAAGTTAAGCTAAGTTTAAGTTAGATTACTTTTAGGTTAATCGAACAATTTCAGATAGGCTAAAGCAAGTAATAGCATAAAACAACCAATACATATAATCCAACACTCTATAACAACAATATAATATTCAAACACACACACTACACACGCACAGGCCACTAACTTACAATCATAAGCAAGATACATACTAAGGCCTCTAAATATTCTTAAAAAATACTTCAAAGTGTGGTGAAACATTAATCCCACTTACCTAGAACTCAATTACTCACTAACTAAGCTTGCTAACTTATCCTTATTGGTGATCCCTCGATATTTATCCTAATCTAATACTTTATTCTACATGGAAATTATGAAATATTGCTAATTTATGTGTCTATATCAATATTAAGTTAGTTAGTTACAAGTTTATTGTCCTATGCCTTAAGTATTGAAAGTTTAATATGGTGCTATAAGTATGTTTTACCTTTATTACCTTTGGAGGTACATCCTAAGTCAACGTACCTTTTGAACTAACCATGTAGTCTACTGAACTTTTAGATCTTTTGACAGAATATCTTTTAGGCTATCCTCTAAGCCCAGTGAGCTTCAAATTTCTTAAGAGTTCACCCTCTGACTCAACTTCTGAGCCTTCTCTGTCTATACTTCTCAGGGGGCCACTTTTACAATTCATTTGATACTCCTCTACTTCATTACTCTCTTAAATCCTCATCAAACACTTCACCACTCACCAATCCTTGATTCTCATACTACCCAATTATACATATAAATGGTATATTCTTGATTTTCTTAACTTCTTCCAATAAAAAACCCCTTCCAACAGCATCCATAGACTGTAAAATGCATCAGAAACCAGTGAAGCTTAGAATCCAAGTGAGGTAATTAAAGAAAATTCCATCAATTTTATTAAAAATGCCATTTTAATTATAATTTAGGGCCTCAAAAATTATGAAAAACATAGAAAATAGTTTTGTTAAAAATCTTTATACAACAATGTAATATAAGTATAAGATAGTTTATAAAAAAATTTTAAGGTCGAAACTACATCATTTAACTCATTTATTTTGATATCAAAAATAGCTCGACTTCATTAATATCTCAAGGAAGTATATTGTAACTACTAAATTTTTACAATAAAAATATTTTTCTAGATTCTCATAAAAATATGGAAGAATAAATTTTTTCAAATTTTTCTAATTACTTTTAATATTTTTATTGAATTTTGTAAAATTGAACGAAATGAGGCCCTTACCAGAATTTCAAGCTCCAACCATCGATGGTGGTCACTCCCCTGTCGACACAATTAGGTAACGGTTGCTGCCCCTTATGGGGGCGACCTTTGGTTTCTAGCAACTTTCTAGGTTCACAAATTCCCACATGCTTAGACCGCGTAACAATTTTTGTGATTTTTCCTAAATTTATTTCTTCCACCTTCCAAATCTAACTTTGTGTGTAGATTATGGTTGAGAGCTTTTTGGAATTTTTTTTGAAGCTTTTGAGTTGGTTTGAAATTTTGTTTTCTCTCTCCTCTTGATATTAGGCTTTTATACTAACTTAATCGTGTATATTATTTAACTTAAATTATCCATACTTGTCCTATTTATTGCTACATGCCCATCCTAACATAATCCAACTACTCCAAGTGAATTTGTAATTTTTTATTAATTTTTATGAATTTCTTTGGCTTGTTTTAGCTTAAAATAGGATTATTCAGGTATTATAAGTAATTATGGGTACATGTATATACATAAAAATTACACCTAACATATGTACTTATATCTTACATATTGTTTCATGTCTCATGATAATTTTATTATATATAAAATTTATCTCTAAAAATTTATGAACTATTGGAATCTATTTTATGCGATTATGGGAAATAATACGTAATATAATTAAATTACATTATTTTAGCTATATCATATTTATTTTATTATATTTTTATTATCCAAGTCCACGGGGTATCTTCGACTAATCTCTCTAGCTCAATCGTAAATTTTGAAGTCTATCAAGTTAGTTTCACTAACGCCCTAAATTATCCACTCAAAGCATTTAAGTAAAATTTGGGTTTCACATTGACCCCCCAATTAAGTAACCTTAGCAAGAGAAAAAAACCCTTACATAACTAAGGAACTCTCACGCCTTGGGCACATCGAAACACCACTAACCTGACCTCTATCGGGTAACCTTAGTAAAGAGAAACACCTCTTGCAAAATTAAAGAACTCCTACACCTTAAGCAGGTTGGAACATAATCGACCTAACCCCTATCAAGTAACCTTGGTAAGGGAAAACACCCTTTCACAACGAAGGAACTCTTACGTCTTAAGTTGGTCAAAACATCATGGACCTAACCCCCATCGTGATAGGAATGAGGCCACCTAACCCCTTATTCGAGCCGGAGGACTAGAGGGCATAACAATGCCAGTTCTTTCTTTACATCCTACAACTGAAGAGTTTAAGCTATTGCAGTCTATCAACCCTATGCCCTGCCTTAGTTGAACCCTCTTATGCTTATCGATAGCCTCCAACTACCAACTAGAGGTACACTCAGACAACAATTCCAACTTGAATCTAAACTATACCGAATACATCTAAGCTAAATTCACCTTGGAAGAGTTACTTACTCAGTTTAGTACTACCAAATTATTGGATTGGCTCAACACCATTACTTGGTAACAACTAAGTAAGTCGTATAGTTTGTCTATTTTGTCAGGCGTGCAACCACTAGCCATCCACCATGTGTCCGGCCACCCTAAATGACAAAATCTTTCTTACAAAACGCTTGTTTTTGTTGATTTTTCATTTATACCCTTCAAACATTCGTTGTATCATACTTATTTTGGACATTGCCCTCTTTAGTCTTTTCCATTTGTAGCAGTTGCCCTAATATTTCGGGTATTATAAATACCCTTTGTAATATGTAGCCGTAAGACATATATATCTGATATTAAATATACTTGACTGTTCCTTTCATGACCTAGCATGCTTACTCCTTTCCTTGCTCTTATCATAACCCTTGAGTAAAATTAGATAGCGAGTGACCTCATTGGGTTGCCTATGCATCATATCGAGTTAGTTTTGTGAGTCCATGGAGATTCTTTGGTGCGTCACATCCTTGGAACCATTCATTGTTTGCTTATTTATCCTATTTTCTTATTCCTGTTTTCACATTTCCTTACCTTTCACTTCAAGTTTTCTATAAGCTTAGACCTACCCCAATACAGTCGTTCTTATCTGCTCTTAATGCGGATCGCATCACATTAGGTAACCTTAGCAAGGGGAAATACCACTTACGAGACTAAGGAAATCCCACAATGCCTGCTGGAACACCACCAACTTGACTCCTGACAATACCTAGGCTTCCAGCAATTGAATGGTCCTCTATAGAAGAGAAACCCAAGCTCTTCCTCAAGAATAGGATGACTTTAGCCTCTAATAGTCAAGTAGTCCTAAAGGAATGACTAGGAACCCTAATTAAGTAACTTAGTATAAGCATGCAACCTCTAAGTATCAAAGCTATGACTATTCAACAAACCATAAATACAAGAATAAAAAAGAAATGCAAATGGAGATAAAAGTGAGATCATTCATTCAACATGTTTGAATTGTTTATAAAGAATAAAGGCCGGCATACCGGTGCATGAAAGGAATTTTCTTTACAAGTCTAGTAGAAAAAAAGAAAGAGAAGAAAAAGACAACAGTTCATCATTTTAAATCAGCTAACTCCGATAGTTTTGAGAAATCTAACACATCTATCCACTTGAAGGACTAATTAGCTTGAGTAACTGGGTACTAAGCAGCTTGGACATGGGCTAAAGGAGGAGGAAGAGTCTGTTAGCTTGGGTCAACAGGAGGGTTGCCCTACGCCTATTCCTCCTTCAAAGAACTTTTAAAGGTTACCTCCCGCTAAGTTGTTAGAGTGGAAGTGGATGTAAGAGCGCCTTGCGTAACCTCTCCTCCCTGTGAGTTGGACTATCCAACCAATCCAGAAAGCTCAAATTAAAGCTAAGGTGATTGTTGAGCACGTCATTGTAAAGTTCCCAATTACACTAGATGACAATGTCCTAGCACTCTTTAGTCCACCATCGACTTATCAGGAACTTATCTACAACCTTCTTCTCAACAGGTTCACTAAGCACCTCATCGATCTCCAAACTAGTGATGGTCTCTTTCATCTCGTCACATCTTGCTGGAGCTCTCGAATCCTTCACTCCAGCTTGACTCTCTTATCGGCTAGCTCCGACAAGGTGTTTTTGGTAAAGTCACATTCTGCTGCCTTCATCACTAACTCGATCTGTAGCTTAGAGACCAATGCATTTAGCTCAACATGGTTAAGCTTCACCTTAGCCTTCATCTCCTCTTCTAGCTTCTTAGAGAGTTCAGCCTTAGATTTCCACTCTTCCTCTAGTTGAGCCTTCAACACCTCAGCTTCCTTTCGGCCTTTCTTTGCCTCCTATAACTTAGCCTCCAAAGTAGCATTATGTACATAGCAACGACAAAGATGTTCGCTAGCCCAGTGAAATTTCTTACAAATTCACTTAGAATAAGACTCCGCCTCCTCAAAATCCTCCCGTGTACTAAGTACAGCTAATTAGAGATCCTTTACCTCTCCTAATGGCTCTTTGTAGCGATCAACCCGGAGCAATACCTGACCATGGTACTACAATACGAAGATGACAACGTTAGTAGCAAAAGGAAGATAGAAAAACAATACAAAAGGAAGCAACTTGAAAGTAACAAAGACATACATGACAATTCATAAAGTTAAGGTGGCCTACAAGTTGAAGGGGTTGCTGTATTGATGCCTTAATGTCATCTTTAGGACATTCTAGTCAATAGGGGTGACAGACCCCATAGAGGCTTCCAAGTTGAGAGCCTGATTATGCAGTGTTACATTGCTACCCCAGATACCTCACTAGGGCTTGAAGATCTTCCCCCTATACTGCTTAGTGGCCAACTAGGAACCACTGTCGTAGAGGCGAAGATTCTTGGACTCATATTAACCCCCCTCATAGGAGTCTAGAATGGTTTCTGCTCTCTAATGCTTCTCTAAAGATTTAACATAGGCCTCACCCATCTAGTCTATGGTAAGATAGGGGTGACTAAATAGGAGCCACTCAGACAATGGCTTGCCAGGCAATACTAGTAACTTAGTCCTTTTGAAGCTGGCACCTTATTCATCCCCTCTTCAGGGAACTTCCTCTTCTAGCTTGTTAGCTCCTCAAGAGTACTGGTTTCAGGCTTCTTCCCCTTATCTTAGGAGGGAAAGGGAAGCATTATTAGTTCCAACTCATCGACAACAGGAGTGTCATCCCCCACAACAATGGGCTTAGATACATGAGCAAAGCTAGCCATAAGGGAAACCGTGCTCACCGACTTGACAACTACTAACTCAGTAGAGGTACTACTAATGGGAACCCATTGAGGAAGAGCAAGTGGTTTCGTTCAGCTAGTCTCCCTTACCACTAACATAGGCCCCGTACCCTTATCCTTAGGGATGGCATCCTCGGCAGCTGCCTTCTCCTTGCTCTATTATTGCCTCAATAGCTTTGGTCCAGAAAGACATAGCAGTTCCCCATCCTCGGTCAACTTCTCACTTGCAAAGAAATAAACAAACAATATTAACACAAGGTAAGTGTATTATACTTATTTATAAAACTCTACCATGACTAGCATGGGCAAAGAGGACCCCCATTCCTCAGAAACATCAAGAAAGAAGTATGGCTTCAAGCAAGCCCATGCTGGTATGACGAAGAAGGCAATTAACGCCAAAGATGGACTTGTACCTTCCAACCATTTCTTCACGACTACCTTTACAATAGCCTTTTCCATGCTTGGGAAGAGCTCGAAAATTAGTCATTTGAAGTATCTTTGTACTGTCTCTTCAACATTGATCTCCTCACCATTCATCAAAGCCATGAAGGCCTTAATCTCTCAAGCAACCTTAATGTTGTTCAGGCTAAGCTTCTTTTGAGGCCCATTTCGAACCAGTGGAGTCCACCACGTCTAGAAGTCTACCTCCCCATGCAGCTCTATCACTACAAACTTGTCCTATCATTTTTTTTACTGATGAGTCCAAGCCCCCAAATAATTTCTTACCTGAAAAATTCTAGAGGTAAGCCCACCCATTCAGAGACTTCCATAAATAAAAGTTATTGAAGAGCTTGGCGTAGCTCTCACCACCAAGTATTCACATAAGGCCTCAAAGGCCTTTAGCAACCTCTACCGATTCGAAGGTATTTAAGAAGGGTAGCATCAATGATAATCAAATAGCTCCTTCTCTAATTCAATGAAGGGTAGGTGCATTCCATGCTACAAGGACTCCTTATGTACCGTAAACTGCCTCCTTGATAACAAAGCTACCCTTCGTCCACCTATAGCAACCGCACCACTAAGCCAAGGAATTTACCTACAACAAGGTTCTAAAGAACCCAATTTACGGTGGTTGATTTGCTCTTGCTTACCTAACCATTCGACTTTTTGCTACTCTCAGCCCTATGGTAGGTGTCAATAGCTGCCTCTAGAAGTTCATACTGATACCTATCTTGGAGGATAGCCCTTCTCATCACTGCAGTGTCAAATGCCTCTAACCACCTCCTTATCCCCCTATCTAACTATGTCAGTGGGGATGAAGCCTCTTCGTCCCCTCTTGAGGGGGGAGTAACACTCCTTATGGCCTTGAAGTCCAAGGATGTTATGTTACACTCACCAGAATTCGTTCTTAAGTGCAATATCTTAATGCAAAAAGATGGAAATTGAAGGAAAGTTGGAAACTTGATTGAGCTTGGTTGGAGTTAGGGATAGAAAACTTAAAGACTCAAAGAATAACAATGCTTATGTTAGATACGAAGGGAGTGTGAAATGCAGAAAGCCTTCAAATGGCTGTATTAAGGGATATTTATAGGCGAGAAATCCAGGGAAGCATACTAGCCATTATAGGGATCTGTATGAACATAATCCTCCAAATGCAACACAATGATGACACCTGGTAACAGTCTTGATCGAGTGGCTGCATTTAAAAGACAAAACGTCTGCAACTACATGTGAGTTTGCAGAGACATGATGCTTGTCATGTCACATTAAATGCACCTTGGGAACACGCGCTAAGACAACAATTCAAAAAGGCCAGCTTTCTTAAGGAGCTTAGCTAAGGTCCCTTCGGCTTCCACATTAACAATAGAACTTCCCCAATGCCATTGTTTAGCATGGATAAGTTAGCCTTACTTAGCTCAACCACCGCTTGCTCAACGCTACTACCATAGAACATCTAATGCCTCTACATAGTCAATGCCCTTACTTTTCATTCCTAGCACCTGAAGCATCCAACCCACTTGATGTTCACCTCAACATCAAACGTCCAATTCAACTTGAAGAGCATCCTCCTTGGACCGCCCATCTAACTTTGCACTTAAGCACTTAGCTCGACTCTAATGTGTCCTCCTTAAACCACCTCACCCTGCTCGGCCTCATGTGTTTTTAATTGGGATGTCTCCATCCAATACCTCCCTAGCCCGAACTCAAGTAATGCTAAATCAGCACTTCTGTTAGGATGTCAACACAAAAGTATGTTCATAGGATTATTCATCCATCATGAGAACTTTAGGACCAACTTGTCCATGAGCTTACGAAACCCACCTTTCCTCTCTCCTTGCCTCCTCAATGTCAATGAGATTGCTTTGGGAAGAGGGAGGGGGGGAAGTGTTGATAGAGTATTTTGGACCTGAGCTCCTCATGTCTATGTCGACCTACCTAAACTCATGGCTAAGGTTACTCTCCTCCAAACCTGACCTCTCTGTTTAGATGATTAACCTCAACCCAAGTCCTTTACACAACTTACCCATCTATTATAGACTCCAACGACTAGAAAACAAGAATAAGGCTCGAAGACCAAGTCAACAACTGCCTCCTACAATCTAGGACTACGTCAAACTTACATCCCCACTACCCACAACGTATGGACGTGCCGATTATCCATTAACAGTTCCACCACTTCCAACAACACTCCTCTATAAATACCAACCTACCCACCAACTATAAATTACTTAATACATTGTGCACTAAGCCCTTTTATCACTTTATTGTGTACATACTCTCTTTGAAAACACCAACTAACTTAAGCATCATAGTGGCCATACCGAACAACACCCTAGCTCCCCTTACTGTTTACTGTCTTATAGGCCCACACTAGGTACAAAGCATAATCCAATCATCAATCTTTACTGGCTAAAACCTAAAGACGATAGGTATTTTTCAATTATTTGGCTTAAAAGTTTCTCGATGTTAACATGACTTTCACTATATTAGCCTTATAAATCAATATAACTCCTTTTCCACAATTCATGCACGGCTACAAATACATAGCATTACAATATCCCCTCCTTAAACATATATTTCCTTGTTGAAAGACCTTACAATTGGGTATAGTTCTTTCCCTTTTCCCTTTTTTTGTTTTTAAACACGTGAGATCCTCGTTGTAAGATCTTACAAGAGACCTTATAATTGAGCCTAGTTTTCTTTCCCCCTTTTTCGGTGCATGATTTCGTTCATTATTTCCATCCTCAACCTATAGGTAATCTTGAAAGCATGTCAAGAATCACACTCAGTGACACTCTCCGCCTCCTCGGACCTCTTCAAGCTAAAAGTAGTATAGCCATATCAACAAATGTCTTTTCAACTACTTGATCCAAAATTTTTTAACGAGTATTAACATGACATTAATTATATTAGCCTTATAAACCAATATAACTCGTCTCTGACAATTCATGTGACTATAAACATATGTGTCATCACAATTAGATTTTTATTTGTAAATTTTATTTCAACAAAAAAGTGATCAATCTATTTACATTTATTTTTCCTATTATAGAGTTAGTTCAATTGGGTTCGTATGCTTACACAAAGATAAAAGAGAATACCTTGTATTATACGGTGTCAACTTGCTTAACTCAATACTTAGAGAGGTAACGACTTTCACTTGAAGATATTGTTATTAGGTTTGTTAATGCCAATTTTCACTTATGTTCTGATTCTTTTTTTTTATAGCATTTGTAGGACATACAATGATTAGATTCTTCACTGACTCTTTGTTGTTAATAAGTTTTCATTTTCCTAGTTTTATTTTATTTTTTGAAGTTAAAGAAGTTAGGTACAATTGCTGCATGGCAATCTATTAAGCTTCCATTTTTGTCCCTTGTGCTTGATTTTGGTGGTTGAATTTTTCTTTCTCTAAAAGGGTAGATTGAATACAATGAAAACGGGAAAACTGATGGTCAAGTGAAGTTTCACATGGATAGTAGAATAAGATTATGATGTTGAGAATTTTGTTTATACAAGATTGTAATTTTTGCATCAAATAGTTAAAGTGGATGCATTAATATTTGTTGATTTAATTACCCAATATTTTTGCACCGGGACATTACATAAAAGAAGAAGATGGGTTTCTCATATTTATGTGATTTCATTTTCTAAGGAGGATAAAATAAGAAAATCTTTTTAGATTGTTGTGCTTTCAGTTTTATATTCTTTTAGCATTTCTTTTATGGCTTATAATTTTTATTAATTGGAATGAGGGTTTGCACTAATATTGGCAATAAAATATATTTTTTCTTTTTGGCTTTACGTTGTTCATTATATGTCGGCCTTCTGAATTGCTTTACTGATCAGCGTAACAATATTGGAGAACGGCTCAAAACACCAATCATATGTATAGTTGATTCTGTATTTATTTTATATTTTAAGGCCTACTATACTGCTATAAAATACCCATCATATACACATATATTTTATCTTTTTCATGCTTTGCATTTTCATTGCACACATTTGTGTTTTTATCCCAACTTTCTACCTAAAATTAATCTGAATTGATTTACAACAATTCAAATTAGGTTGTGCTTCACTTTACAACAATTTTATCAAATTTTTATTTAGTTTTATTTATTTTATCATTGAAAAAGAAATCTATCGTGGTCAAGAAAATTTGAAAATTTCACACAAGTTAGATTGCAATTTATTCTTCTACTCTGCAATAAGTCTCGTCTGAATTCATTTTCTATAATTTTCTAAATGTATGTTAACACCACACAAAAAATAAATATCTCCTCATGTTAGTCCAAAAAAAAATGTTTGGAGTTTGGCTTACGGTTTAAGGTTTCAAGTCACAGTTGTTGGTAGGTAGCTCGACATGTTTTAGTCCAACAGCATAACTTTATAATAAAACTTGCCCAGGTTATGGTGCAGGTAATCTTGGTCTTGTCTCCTTATGCTGTTTTGATTTGCTTGTATCCTGATAAACCATTTACAAAGGAGAAAAATGGTTTTCAATTTGTCTACCAACACCTCTATAAGGGGTAAAGAGAAATTATCTTTTGATACTTTCCAATTTAGACCTAAAAAATTCACACATAATTAGCGCTAGTAATATATCATCTGAATATGATAGATCCGAATATGATACGATACTATTTAAACAGGTTAAATTTGTTTTCGAGTTTGGGTCAAGTTTCCAAACCTAGTTTTAAACCCAGACACTAGATATGAGATATGCCATATATTCTTTCACATTTGCATTTTATTGCACAAATTATTTCTTCTAAGGCAAATATCTCAATTAAAGGTATGAAATACTTTTAGTTATATATTCTTCTCATTGCATTGCAATTCAAATAGGAAAAATACCGAACTCATGGATAAATTTTTTTACTGTTTCCTTTAAAAATCCAATAAGCAATGTGATAAGTTTTAAAATTAACAGTGATAATGATACTAATATCCATTTAAATCACCGCTCTACTTAATTTAATGATATATTGTAATTTAAATTTAATAATATTAAATACTCTTATTGCTGCATTGTAATTTAAATGGGAAAAAAACTATAACCTCGTGTATAGATTATTTAATTGTCTCTCTTGAAAATCTAATAAACAATATAATAAATTTGGAAATCAAACTTGTAGTAATATTAATATCTAATTAATCCATGGTTCCACTTAATTTGTCGATATTTTATAACTTAAATTTTCGAATTTTCTATATTTAATGTTACACCCCGAACAGGAAGAGTCATAATAGTCCCGCCATGTAAACTTACCTAAGATAGAAGTTAACCTCACAGCTGTTATCGTAGATATAATCCACACAAGGTATACATAACTCAACCAGCTTGAAACATCCATTTTGATACCTGTGGTATAGCTTTACAAAATATCTATTCTATATAACCTATTATCTCATAACATAACAGTATCGACATAAATGTCTTACATCAGAGTTATAATTTAACATCAGAGTTATAATTTACAATCAAAGTTTATTAAAAAGCCACTGGTTTGCAAACTATTCACATAAGTTAAGGAACTATTGAGCATCCCAAGGAATTCCCAGTTAATTTCCTCAAAAAGTCAAAAACTCAGGTTTAGTTGATTCTCTGCTCCTCACTTTTCCAAACAGCAGCACACTAACCTAGGAACAATGATATCGAAACATCATGACCTCACTCAACACTTACAAAAGAGTTTATGGGAATATAAGCACAACTAGTTCAATAAGTTAAATAGAGTCAAAAGAGTATCATACAATCACAAGTAAGGTTATTAATGATGATAAAATGCAATGCAACGCAATGCAATCAATCAAATGAAACATCATACAATGTTATTCAGTTCACTGTGAGGTTAGAGAAATTACATCCGCTTCAATCTGGATTGAGAAGTTTCATCGCGACTTAAGTCAGACCAAACTCTGGCTTGTGCAATGGAGAACACTCTCCTCTCATGACCGCCTTCAAACCACGACCCCCACCCTTACTGCGACCTTATTGCCTATAACTTAGTTCAACTAAGGATAGGGTAAAGACCATTTCAGCTATCCTCATCGAATAAAGTTGATATTTAGCTTGGCACTCTTAACCATTTCCCTTGATGGGTGTTATGTATGTCTAATTTCATTTTAGTCGAATGGACGTTAGTTTTAATTAGGGGTGGCCAAACAAGTTTATACATTACAAAAACAATGCAAACATGTAGAACAGCATACCAAGAAGTTCAACTCGTGTCACAACTGAGTATCATACACACACATGGTATGCGCACAACCAACTAACTATAAATATAGCTAAAAGTACTCTTGGGTCTCCAGATACTTTAAAACAGTATTCTAACAAGCGATGAAGCCACAATCTCTACTTACATGTTTAGACGCTCACTACTGTTGAGTCAAGTCGTCAACCGTCTTTGGACCTAAAAGATCCTATTTACACAAAAGACTCATATTCAGTTTTCGTAATAATTACAAAAATATTAGTATTTAATCTAAAACGGTTATATATATATATATATATTATTTCCATAATATATAGTCGTATTATCATTATATATCAAATTAAGTTATTAATTATTGATAATGTATGTCATCTATACTATTATGTATTATATATAATTTCAATCGTATCGAAACGTACTTTTAGTTTATTAATATATGTTTTAATTCTGGTAAGGTTACTGAAATACGTACATTCTAGAATATGATAAAGTTATAAGTTATATTATTTAAGGTTATCCAATTTTAACAAAATTAGTGTCGTTGGATTCGTTTAAACCTAATAACACATTTTACGAGTCCTATTCTTGGAGATGACTTTTAACTGGTAATTCGAATTTTTAATACAATTATACGTATCTATCTAGATTTTACCGTATTATACGTAATTTACGATATTAAATTGTATTTTACCTAATTTGTCCATATATCATTACAATATAAATATTATCCAACCCTAATATATATAGAGTATATCCTAATCAGAAAATATCCATAAATATAATAAAAATATTAATTTAATCCCAACCGATTAGCAATCAAACACATAGTTTTTATTTAATTATTTAATTCCTTTTAACTTATTATTATTAAAAATACTCCCCGACTTGTAATTTATGTCATTTTATTAGGTAAATTCATATAAATAATCTGGGTTACCAAATAATTCCCCAAAAATTTGTATAGACTCCTAAAAATATAAAGAACTCAACTATCACTTGGTTTCAAGTTTTCAACCTATTGTCTATATATTCGTATTTACTATTTTACCCTTAAATTATCCTAAATTACTCAATTATGATTCTTTTTATACTAAATTAATTTCAATCTAACCCAACATTGTTATTATTCACAAGAGATCAATACATGTTCATTTTATCAATTAATTTCATAATTTCCTATTTAATTCACAATTTTAGCCTATTTTCGAGCTATTTTTAGGCCAAAAAATGAAATAAATATTAAAAATATTCAAATCAAAATTCGGGCTACATAGAAATTATTTATATATCATATACATCCTACACAAAAATTTTCAGCTAGAAATAATATCATTTAGTACATTTATTTTACAATTCTAATTTCAGATGAACAGTAGATTTCTTAAGAAAGTATATTAAATATTACAAATTTTTCAAAAATAAAAATATCACATAAAAGCATGTTCAAAATAACTTAAGTACAAATTTTTTTATAATTTTCTGAGTAGTTTAGATTTTTTTACAATTTATTGAAAAACAGGACAAAAAATTGACCTAGCTGTTCTTAGGATCTCCGGTGGCCGACAACGGTTGAAGGTGTGTCCAACGATCTAATTGCTGCCTGGACTAGTGGTGGCTGGTCGGGCTGGTCGTCAGGTGGTCGTTTGGATCGGGTATAGGTAGCACACAGTGGTTGCTCTATTTTGCATAAATAAATATATATATATATATATTATTTCCTAATTCCCTAAAGCTTTCTATCACTCCCTAATTTTCCAAATTGCAAAATGTTTTATGTTTAGAGTTCTTGCTCTTTTATACTACTCCAAAGTCAATTTAAGGAATTTCTCTTCTATTTTTTTTATTTTTCTTTTTTTTCTTGATTGAAATAAGCATGAGGTGCCTTGTTTTTACAAATTGACTTGTTGAATTAGCATTTTAACCTGTTTTGCATGCCACATGACTTTTCCAACAAGTAAGAAATGGTTTTAGATAACTTTTGATAGGAAATTAACTTAAATATTAATATTATATATATATTATAATAGTATTTAGTTATTTTACTAATATCAAGCATATATCCAATGTATATATCACGCATAGTATATAACTATACTCTTATAATTAAATTTCTAATATATCTTTTATTTTTAGAATATGCTCTCTTAATTAATTTCATGAATTCAACGTAATATATATATATATATATATATATAATTAAGTAATTTAAGATTAATTTACAGATATAATTATTATTTATACCGAGTATACTCCTTTAAATATACATATATTTATATAATAAATTATACTATATTATCTCATTTTATAACTCAATTAACTTATCTTTAAGTTCTCGTCACCATCTAAACTCGATTTTAGGGGTTTCGAGTATTTTAATACTATATTGAATAATCTTACTTTTAAGGGCAAAATTAGGATTTTGAGTTATTATTTTTAAAATTTAACTTCACTTTGTTACTTCGTCTAACTCTTCTATTTTAATCGTAAAATTTAGACTTAATTGATTAATTTTTCCTAAAAACCCTAAATTTAGACTCGGTTGTTCTAAATTCAATTTCAGGGGCTCATATTTAGTGATATTAGTGAGATTTTGCTTTACTAAAACATTTGTTTGAGTTGTAATTTTATTTTAAATACGAAGATACTATGTCATTTTTCTTTCTAAAATCTAAATATTATTATCGTCCTTTTCCTTTTATATCTATAAATGTTTTATAAATTTAATTGTATCTATTTAATTAATTAATAGTGTCAAACCTAAAATGAATGAGATACAATATAGTAATATAATTGATTAACGGTATCAAACCTAAGATGAATAAGATACGATATAGTAATACAATCGATTAACGATATTAAGCATAAGATAAATAAGATACGATATACTAATACAATTGATTAATAGTATATAAACCGATTCAACTTAAACAAGAGACTCATTACATCGTAGGTTTAAGTTTTTATATATAATTAGTAAATAAGCCGTATTATGAATTTAGGTTTTTTAAAAACGAATCCATTTAAATATGATACGATAAGATAAGATAATGATATGAATTGTCAGCCTATTGGCATAATCCCACAATCCCATTCGTTTCCAGGATTGGAACTATTTCCACAACTTTAATTGACAAAGGAAGTGGGCAGGTTGGTAAAGGTTGAACAATTTGAGAATGAAATTGAGTTGATCGTTAGAAGAGAGAATTGAGGTGGTTCTGTTTAGGGAGGAAGAGGAACGTAATTTGGTTTATTCTTTTCTGTTGAGGCAAACGATGATGTGCAGATCAACATCAAAGATTGTACCCGTCCCGTTCTGATCATATTGTTGTTGTTAAGTACTTCGATTGGTGTTTTTTTTTTTTTTTACGTTTTTTCAATGTTTTGTTACCATCACTATCATCACTGTTACCATCATCGTTTTTTTTCAATTGAATCTTAATTTTAACCGGTGATTATGTTTTGAATTATAAATCAAATCAAATTGGACTAATCTGTTTTTCTCTTTTTTTTTTTTCCTTCAAAAGAGTGATCCAAGCCATACAGTTGAGGACTTAAAAATAAAAATTAAAAATTAGAAAAGATGAACTGCATTCACCTGTAACTCCTAAAGAGACTTGTTAATGGAGGAAAAAAGAGAAGGTTTTTAAAAATATATATACATTGCTTATATATTTCACGAAGAACAAATAAACGATAATATGAAAGTTTTTTTCTTTTAATTCCTTAACAAATGCCTTGAGGGATTCATTATCAATTTCTAATTCAGGACAATAAAACTTTTAAGCTAAAAATATATATATATATATATAAAAAGAAAAGAAACAAAGAAAAGGTACGATCGAGCTTATCACAATAGTTAGGTGGGTTAATAACCACTTGGATGATTAATAAGTGGACATCGTGGTTGTATACCCATATAGATTTGCAGCATGACTTTTATTAATGACCATAGGTTCTGGTCGTGCAAACACACCTAGGTCGTTAATTGGTGGTTATCATATACAGTTTCCTTTTCAACAAATTCTTGCTAATAGCAAAGTATCGTACGATATGGTATTATTGTAATCAATCCGCTTCCTAATACACCAATATATAGTATCAAGGATAAGATGATCAGTATTTAATCACTTTCTTTTGATGAGCAAAGGTGATACGTAATTAGCGTGTGAGTCACATAGAAATTTACAAACATCGGGTAAAGATGCGGATATGGATTATACTATAAAAATTTTGAATCGATGTTCTTCTATGGGTTTCTTATAAAAGCATCCAAAATCTATATTTGCACCCTTGAAGTGGACACTAACGTAATATTTAATGAAGTATTGTTGTTGAGAAGCATCCTTAAGTTGTAGAGAAAGGAGATTAGTATATAGATACAGTATTGGATGAAAAATAATACGAAAATAAATGTTGAGCAGAAATTAATATGAGAATATGGTAGTAAAGTCATATGTGAATTCAAATTTTTTTATACTAAAGTTACATACCCCCCATACAACTTCAGTGCCAATATATACCCTCAAATCAGCTCTCCTCTTCATTTCTCACTCACAGAATCTCTAACAAAAAATTGTATACGCACAAATCTCTCAGTCCCACTAACCTATTGGTATCCAGATGCTAAAAGTTTTACAAGAATTGGTTAGTTTTATTTATTCAATTTTTTGAATTAATTATATTTATTTGTTATTATTTATTTAGTTTTTGTTATAAAAGTTTAGTATTTATAGTAATATATGTTCTGTAGAAAAATATAGACTTATTTTATATAAAATGCATATTTGTTGTAGTAGTAATAGTAGTTTAGAAAAATTGTATTTAGTTGTTGATAATAGTAGTAAAAATATTAGTAAAAATATTAGTTATTTAGCACAAGTAATGTAGTCGGTTAATGATCTTTTAAAGATAGAAGTTGTGTAATGATGATATGTTGGTCAAAAGTGTTAATTTTAGTGAGTGGAGTGATTGCTATGTGGAGTTTTCGCTAACTTAATTGTAACTCGTATAATAATTAGGGGCAAAATGGTGGATTATGTGAAAATCATTATCTACACATATAGAAATATTGTGAGAGATAATCTGAGAGTAGAGTACGATAAGGAGCCAATAAAGAAGTTGAAGATGAATAAGGGGTCAAATTATGCCCATTTTTTAATAGAATATGCAATAGTATTGGGATTAGCACTACTAGGGTAAAAATTGTTCACAGGCATCAACATATTACAAAGGCAGTGTCTACTATGAGTTGATGCCCATTAGGAATGACAACAATGTTGAAAACTTTATTGAGATAACTGAATCATTTGGGTAAATGAGGTATTTAGCACATTTATATTCAGTTGGGCAGGCAAAGCAATGTAGGCCTAAGTAATAACCCCATGAATATTGCATCGCAACAAATACACTCATTTGGAACTGATTTTCCCATGGCCAATGATAGTTTCCTTTATACTGCAGAACAAGACATGGTTCAGGATGATGCTGTTAACGTTAATGTGAACGAGGAAATTCTCAATGTAGAGTATGGGGAAATTTCGTAATAAGATCCGAGTTACGATCCTTATATGAAAAGGATTGCTATGGGTCTCGATGGTAGTAACAATGAAAATGATGATGATAACAATGAAGAGAATGGTGATGAGGGAGAAGAGGAAGGCGAAGCTGACTATGATGATGAAGATGATGAAGGTAGGGATAAGCTGACTTTTGCTATCTTAACGAGTAATGTCTCCATAGCTAATCCAATGGACTATTTAAGGTAAGAACTGGTAGCCGAAAAGAGCCAAATGGAGAGATAAAAGGTGGAGATAAAGTTCACATAGTTGACATAGAAAACCATTATTGCACGTGTCAGAAATGGCAAATATATAGAAATCCTTGCTCCCATGTATTCGCAACTACAGCTAAGCTAAGAACAAACGCCCTAAATAGTATTTGTCAATGGTACAAGTAGACAAACCAACTCGATGTATATCAATGACATTTTTGCTCTCTGAGTGATGAGATTAATTGGCCAACAATGAATTTTCCAAAGCTTAAGCCATGTTCTAAGCTAAAGAGAAATAAAAGGAAGCCTAAAACAAAACGTTAACACATGGAGACGGATATATGCGAAGCGCCTGATAAGAGTAGATGTAGTTACTGTCGAAGAGAAGGACATAATAGGTGCAAATGTCTGGGTCTGAATAGGGATGGTAATTTGTATTACTATTTTTTGGATATGCATACATATAAATTTACCACTAGTTTGTAATATCTATATGTTTTAAATTACTTGCATTATTACTTATAAATGTTAATCACAATTGCAGGTTAAATGGACCCGGGACCATTTGATCCTTCAATTTTAGGTGAGTAGGCATCCTATCGCTCTCAGGACATATGAGAGGGAAAGGTATGTTATTTAATGATTTCTTCCATTCATATAAAACATAAGTTAGGTATGGATATGTTAATATTTATGTCCATGTAACTTAATACAGGCACTAGGTACACTCACAGTTAAACGACGTGAGCTGGCAATGAAAAAGAGTGAGGAGCTCATACCATTGGATCCACGCATAGAGCGATACTTAGTGGAGGCAAGGCTTATGGTTGTTAGCCAACTTCCATTCATCCAAATGGACTGGCACCTGATTACTGTCTTGGTGGAAAGGTGAAGGTTAGAGACACATACATTTCATATGGCACATGGTGAGATGACCATTACGCTCCAAGATATTGAAGTTCAGCTAAGCCTTAGGGTTGATGGTGCTGCTGTCACTGGCAACCAACAAGAATTAGGCAAATGTCACAAGAAACCTGTTAGGTGATGTTCCACTATCTGATGATGTGAAGGGTAGCTACGTACAACTGTTGTGACTAGCTAGAAGATTTAAAATTATACCAAGCAATGCTAACGAGGATATAGTCAAGCATCACAAATTTACATATATCCTCCAGCTGATAGGAGGATTCTTATTTGCAAATAAATTTTCTAGCTATGTACATCCCATGTACCTTCCCTTATTGGATGACTTCTAGATGGTAGGTACGTATAGTTGAGGATTGGCCTGTCTAGCATGGCTATATTAACAGTTATGCAACGCTGCACAAACAGGTGTATCCGAGATTAGGGGCCCGATGATTCTACTGTAGGTTTGGGCATGGGACCATTTCCCACACATTATACCCCTTAGTAAGTCTAGCTTCATGATTACAAATGGTGTTCCTTTGGCCGGTAGATAGCAGATCGAGAGAAATACTACACAGGGATCGACTTATGTAGTCCAGTCGTATCGCAAGGCGTTTAACCTGCAAACAAGTCATCAGGTACACTAGATACACTGTTTGATCTTGCTTAAAAAGTTCATGTCATAATTACTAATTTTTTTACTCTTTCAACTCACATACATTTCATTTTAGGTTGTATGGCAACCTTATTCAGAAGACATTCTTCAACTTTTGCCTCCTACATGCACAATCAATAGGGGTCTTTAGATGGCTAGGGTACCCCTTATTTGCTTCCACATTATGGAGTTTTACTTTCTAGATCGCGTCATTCGACAATTTGGTGGTTTTCAAACAAAGCCCCAACCAGTGCATACTAACGAGTAGCTTCATCGACAAGATCTCAAAGGTCGTATAGATGACGATTGGAGAGTAGTGCATGATGGTTACAGGTAGCATGCTTGGATCATTCATCTACACCTGGTTTTCAGTATAGACCCCCAACTATTTGCAATGGTACAGGTAGCGTACTTGTCAATACATAACACACTTGGGTGCGGTGATGAGTCTTCTAATAAGTACAATCGATATAACAACCTATGTATAACCCCATTTATCTTGTACTATTATTGCTAATTAGTTTTCTCATATGTAAGTCGACACCCTACAATCGATTCAATTGACTGATAACATACAATTAGCCTACCAGATCGTTGAAGGTGGCTTACAGTTTTTAAAAGACCACAGTGGTATTATCTTGCACCATCTATTTCCACACCATCTACTACCTGATGAAGGTGCCTAACCTGAGCCAATTGCACCTCAACCACCATGTGATAGAATTCGTGTTAGGAGAGGTCGGACTGAGGTCAAATAAGGAAGGGGTTGAGGGAATCTAGATGTTCCATCTGTAGGGCAACATTCCATTGACTTAGGTCAGATTGGTTCCAGCTCAAGAGCTTCGCATGTTACATTACCGTTTCATCAGCCATTCCATGATACGCCGGCGACACCTCGTAAAAGATATACTACGCACTCGCAAAACTCCAACATTTGTGAAGGGGTCACCCAACACCATCCACCTCCATATATTAGCCCTATTCCGCCTAAAGACTTTTCAGACTCACCAACTGAGCCTTCTACAGGTCCTTTTGAGAGACGATCATCACTATTATCTAGATATAAGGTGTTTTTTGGTCGACATAAGGGTTGGCATTAGATTTTATATTTTGGATTTTTTTTATATTCTGATTGTAATAGCAACTGATGTATCCAGATATTTATTAGAATGAAAAAAAAAAACTCACACAATTATTGAAGTCGCATTAAGCTATGCAATTTTCACCGCATATTCGTTTAAGTATGATAAAAAACTACAATGAAGTCAAAATTAAAAAAAAAAATTACACTAAAATTATAATCTTTTATAAAAAATTTACATTGAAGTCGTATGGAAGTCGTATGGGAGGCATGCGACTTCAGTGTAATTTTTTTTACACAAAAGTCGCATGCCCTTAATACGACTTCACTACCATATTCTCGTATTAACTTTCGCTCGAGACTTATTTTCGTATTATTTTTCGCCAAGTACTGTATCTACGTACTAAACTCGTAAGGAAGGATTGCGTTTGGTGTTATTTGCATATGACAGTAGCATCACCTTGATATCAAAATAAAACGAACTTCATTGTCTTTTTTCGCCTAAAAAACAAATGTTTATTTAATTATGGCCAAACGCAAATACAGAGTTTGCATTTACACAATTAGACCTAACAAGGTCAAAAGGCAAGTGATGAGGTATATATTTCCCATCTTTACAGTATAGGCACCATATTTTTGCCTTGTATAATTTTTAGTATAAAAAAAAGTGTCTTAATTCAAAAAAATAAAATTTAAAATTTAAAAAAAGTACAAAAAAATTAGAAAACAATGAAAAATTAAAAAAATATTGAAAATATAGAAAGACAAAATTTTCAAGTAAAATAGATATTCATGCAAACAAATTATTTTTAAGGAAATAGTCTTTAAAGTTATAAATAATTTAATTGAGCAACATTTTATTTTATAGGATTATTCAGGTCATTTTATAAGTTAAATATATTTTAGTTACACTAATTAATAGGTGCAGGCCAACAGCCCAACTAGTATTATACTTGGTCTTGGCATTAATACATGAGAGAGGTCATAGGTTTAAATGTCTTAATAGGCTCTTTGCGCCTTTTTCTTTTTTACTCCATTACATTACAAAGTACGAGTGATGATAAGCCATTGGGCCACGTGTTGATGCCTAACATGTGGCATACAATAGTTCGGACATGTCGCTGACATGGTGCTACGTCCATGTCAGCAAGCTCTTCCTTTCCCTTTCTTTGCTTTTACGAGCAAACCCAACTTAACCCCATCACTTTGGATCAATTTCTTTTATGGTCAGCATACAATTTCCATCAAATTAATGATGGAACCATGTGCTAAGCTTGGAGTACCATGCATCATATACAATAAGTTATCTAGATTCATTTGTTTTGAAGGTCAAAATGGAGATTGAAAATGGGGAAAAACATAAATGCTCAAATTTTCCTTCTTGAATTTCTATGATTTGAGCTTGTTTAATGCAATTGCGAAGCTTCTACTCAATCCTTTTGGCAAAAATAAGCTTAGGGACACGCATTTGACCAAATTTTTACACTAGTTCATGCTAAAATATGAAAATTAAGCAAAGTCATCCTCCATCATTCATTTCAAAATCCATTTCCATTGAAGAACTTTCTAAGCTTATCTTAAACTTTAAAGGTATAAATAAGATGTTATGCTTCATGTCGAACCAAAATCAAGCTTCAAGAAACATCCTTAATCTCCTATTCGAATACTCTCTCTCTCTAGGATTCATGAAAGCTCCAAGCTTTTCGAGCTAATCTACTCATGTAGTGTTGTTCCCCATACTCAGAGCTTTCCATTCCAACCCCTCTTTCCGTCTGCCGTAACTCCACCACTCTGAACCAGCTAAACCTTCGTCACCATTGAGCGAAACTACAACATCCAGCCACCATCGAGTGAAACCAACACCATTACACAACTTGCCACATCGCAAAACTCAAGACCCAATACTCCCATACATACCTAGCAACACCCCATGCACATTGCACACCACCATCACCAACCACCACTTCCAACCACCACCAAACTTGGTGGCACATATCCTACCTTCCATATTCCTAATAAGAAACCCATAAAACTCCTATCACCTGCTTGTTTTGGTGTCCAAATCGTTCCAAACCACCCCTTATATCCACTACTTTCATCTCCAACTTGCGACTCGAATTCAACACCTACCCAACCCAAAGCTCCAATCCGGTGCTACAACTGATCCAACCCATCCAATTCATCCATTAGTCTAGCCCTCTTTGTGTTGTTTTTGCTTTATGTTATGTAATTTTTTTATTATTATTATTTTGATTCATTTACCCTATTATAAATTGTAAATGAAAAAGAAAAAAATCCGAAAAAGAGAAAAGAAAACTAAAGAAAGAAAGAAATAAGAAAAAAAAAAAAGAACATAAGAAGCTTAGTTTCTTATTTTCTTTCTCTAAGTAACAATAAAATAAAAAAGTGAATAACGTTTTGCCACTTAGAAAATTTTATTTTTCAAAAATAAAATAAAAACAGTGCTTTTTTAAAATTAAGACATTTTAGAGTTTTCAAAGTAAATAAATAAATACACTAAATAAGACCTTTCTAGAATTTTTTCTTAAATAAATTTAAATGGTCAAGAAATATAAACCCGATTATTTTTCAAAATTAAAATCAAACAACACACTTAAATTTTATAAATGAACTATAGAAAGTCTAATCTCTACTAAAAAGTACGTAGATACCTATAGAGCGACTTAAAATAGGAAAATCATTTATTTTTCCTTTTATAAATAAATTTAATTTGTTATTTTTGTTTTTTTTTTTGTTTTTTTATTGTAAATATAATTAATTTTTTGTAAATTTAGAATTATTCATTCACGTTAAAAGGGATATTTTAGAAAAATAAAATTATTTTTGAAAAGTTAAGGTAGTACTCGTTTAAATTTATTAGGTTAGCCCCTGAACTTAAAATATCTCTGGTTTTTTCAAAAATCATTTTTTAAAAATAATTTTCTCATAGATTAGTGACTAAGTTAAAATTAATCCACCGAATTGGTTCTAACTTAACTTTTTCACAAGTCGAGTGGCAACTCAAAAATACTTAATTTTTCAAAAGAAAAAAAAATTTCCTTATTTCTTAGTCAAAGGTTTATATTGAATAGATATAAGGTTCAATATAAATCAGGTTAAGGAAAATAAAAACAAAAAAAAAAAAATTCAAGCTCGACATATAGCATTTACATTAGTAAACTTTTCCAAAAGAACCTCATAGGTTCTTACATAAAAAAAAAGCAACTTGCATACAGCTGGTGGGGGTACAAACATAACTACATCCAGATCCAAGTCTTTAACTACATTCGCCATAAAGTCAACAACCAAGCTCATTTCCCTAAGGTCAAAAAACAATTGCATTTCCTTGAAATCCTTAAACTTTTTCCTATAAGCAAACAAAACATTACAAGGAGACTTTGTAATATGGTCATCAGAAGTAAGGAGTTAGACACCAATTTTGGAGTCCGTTTGTATATCCAAGCATTGGAAACCAAGCTTTGCACAAAGTTGTAACCTAAAGTATAGACCCCAAATTTTTTCCTATAATATATTTGTATTACCAAGTTTATGTGAGAAGCGTACAGTCCATTTCATCCCTTACAACTTCCCTTGCTATGGTCAAATTTACATTTGCAAAATAAGATTCGTCGATGTTTAATTTCACCCAGTTTTCTTTGGATGGTTGCCATGATAAACTTTGATAATATATTTGTTTGACTCTCTTTTTCTTGTATGCAACAATAACCCAAAGCTCATGTGCCAAAAGTCTTACTTTAGACCAAGTAATGCAAAGCTCAAGTAGGTTAATTGACTAAAAATTTTGGGTATTGCATTACCTCCAACATAACTAGAGAAAAAAAAAAGCAAGCATAATATTTCTTAGAGGATGAACTTTGAAGAAAATGCTCTTATAATGTAAGATGTGTGTTTTTACCAATGAATTTAAATGAATATCTTGACCTATAATGAACCATGGCTTACAAGAAAGTGCTTAATAGGGGGACAAGAGATTAAGGTTTGGGTTAGATCTTCTTTTTCATTACAACAACTAGGCAAAGGGGGGTCTATATTAAATTTGGTCATCGGATTACACTTAACAGGTAGGGCATTGTGACTAATGCTCTATAGGAACTAATAGGAATCTAGTATTTGGACCCCTCACCCAAGCAAGAGTAAGGGGCTTGAACAACTTAGCCATTTCAATCCTCAACTTTTGAGCTAGTTTTATCCACTCTGATCTAAAGAAACATGTCGAGCTATAAGATCTTCCAACTTCCCAAGTTGTTAGGTGTATAACCTTAATTATTCCAATCTCTTCAAGCTAACTCAAAAGATAACCCCTCGAATTTAAGACCATTCCTTATCACCAACTCTCCCTGCCGAGCTACACAAAAGCCTAACAGGTATCAACTAAATCTTCAAGTGTCAAAAACCATTAGTAGCATGCGTTGTAAACCCTAAAGCTAAGCCAAGTAACCATAGGTTTGAGCTTAAAACCCAAGGTTTAGGGCAATCGACTAAAGGATCCGATCAAACCCAAATTATAAACTATTTAACAAAATACCAGTAAAAATGACCCTGTAAACTTAAATTTAAGAAAATGAGTAGTAAAATAGGAGACTATAAAATTTTCAAATTTTAAGCATAATAACTGCTAATTACCGAAAAGGCAAAAAGTGTAATATAATAACTAATAAATTAGTAGAAATAGATTATATGTATACTAAAAATTTTAGAATGACCAAAATAATATTTAGGAATGTTCACGTGTACCTTACATGTATTTACGTGTAGATAAAAATACGCGTAATTGCTAAAATAGGCCGAAAACTAAGTAAATAATTAAAGAAAAATACAAAATAATTATAAAAAATCAGAAGAAGAAAACTGCAACAAGATCAGGTCGTGGACTGAAAAGAAAAAAATTAACCAATAAGAATTTGACAAACTAAAAGCCTAAAATCAAGGAAATGGGGCAAAATCCCATCAAATTAATGCACATTAATTACTATGTTCGTCTATAAATAAGGAAAAAATTCTCAGAAGACATTTGGACAGTTTGTGATCTAAGAAAAATCGAAACACAAGAAAAATCGAGAGAAATTCCAGAAAATAAAAAAAAAAAAACTGCGCAAATTAGCAAGATAAACTAAAACCACCACCCACCACCACTTGGGACCGAACCACCACCACCACCCTACACTAGGACCAGCGTCTGGACTGGCCGACAGACTTGGACCGGGTTTGGACGGCCAGAAAACTTTGAACCGGTTAGTCATTTATTCACCCCGATTTTTGTATAATTTTGTAAAATTAGTTATTTTGCCTAGAAAATTATGAAACTTGTTATTCTGAGGTTTTATTGTATGTAGATTTAGGGAAAAATATTGATTTAGTTTAATTATGTCTGGAAATATAGGGTTCTTAAGAAATTGTTCAAAACCGAGTATGATTAAACCGGAAATTAAATAGGCTTAGGGAAGTAGTTTGGGGCTCAAAATTTTTCTATAGGATTCTCATATGATGTAGAACAGTGCTATGAAGCCATTTTTTTTAAATTAATTTTCGAAAATTTTAAGTTAATTTTTAGCCCTAAAATGATGGTAAAATTGGGTGATTTAGGATTAATTAGGTGATTAGGATGTTAATTACTGATTTGGATCTTGATTAGATGATTAAGGAAGTTAATCTCTGCAGTGGAACCCTAATCCTAGCTTTTAGGTACTAATTATGGTTAATTAGGAAAATTAGGTAAAGAATATAAGAAATTAGGAATATGTGAAAATATAAATTACTAAATTTAAAAAAATAAAGTTATTTAGATAATATTATAATTGAAATTAGAAAAATAATAAATCTGAATTAATATTTAATTTTAAGTAAATATCTTAAAATGTAAGATTTTTACACATCGGGAATAAATCCGATACCCCAATTAGAGTTAGCGTGTACCGAATAGTTTAGAATACCAAAATTTTGACCTAATAGAATATTTGAATACCCGAACATAAGGTGATTAATGTTACATTGGGATTCGAGCCTAATCACGACTTAGGAATAAAAACTAGAATTTAGTTTAGGAACCGAACCCCGAAATAGAATACAACGAATTATTAATACGTTGTAGGTATACATGAGGAAAATGAGTTACATTATAAATTAGAATAAGAATCCATAAAATATAAGTACTAAAAGAACCTATTTGTATTATAGGACACCCAGAAACAAATCAACTCGCAACTAAAGGATCGAGCGATTGAGCAAATTCAGGTAAGTTGGGTTATTGCTTATTGTAATAGAGTACTAGTTTTGTAGTGCTCGGAGACTTAGGCTTGTATATGCTTGTGATTGTAAGTAGTTTGCGCATGTGTTTGATGTATCTGAATTCGTGCTGTGAATGATTTTGTGACTGATTTAATTGGCATGAACTTGTTTGAAAACCTTAACCGGAATTTAATCTTAGTCAACCATAATAACCGAAAACGTCATGCATTGCAACCCGTTAGGGGATCATAGGACTCTCCAACCAAATACCGACCCCTTCGAAAGGGATAGCGTAGGATTGCAAAATGGTCCCTTCTTCATCCTCAGTCGAACTAAGTGATAGGAGAGAAGGTCGCGGCAGGGGTGAAGTCAATGGTTCGAAGGTAGTCGCGGGAGGAGCGAGGTCTCCATTGCACAAGCCTGGGTTTGGTTGTGAGCTGCTGCATAACATGGAACTCCTCAACCCGGATCGGAGCGGGTGAAATTTCTCTGATTTCACAACGGACCGGACTACGTTGTGCGATGACACTTGATTGTTGCATTGCATAAAAATAATTGTTTGTTAACCTTGTTTGTGCTTGTATGCATTCGTGAGTCTCCAATTCAACTTACTGAGCTATAGTTGCTCATACCCTTATAAATCCTTTTGCAGGTTCTGATTTGTAATCTCTTCAAGTACTATGCTGCCCTACAATTATCCAGAGGTTAGTCTTTTTGAAGCCAAGGGTGTGAGGATCAAGTTATTTAGCATAATGCGTATCTAGACTAACCTTGTAGTTAAAGGTTGAAGACTGTTAGTTATTCTGTAAATTAGTAGACTGTAGTGATTTTGTAAATCTTCCTGGGAAGCTCTGTGGACTTATTTATATAATTATCTATGTTTAGTAGTAATTTGAGATAATTATCATATTTGTAGTATAATTATTAATCGAACTGTTTACTTCAAAGCGAGTGGTCGTCGACGCCTTGTGTAGATTATCTCTATGGTAGGAACTGTGAGGCCAGTTTCTATCATAGAATGGTTTACACGGCAGGACTGTTGCGACTTTGCGACTTCAGGGCGTAACATGCGTCCTAGCCTCTCTTGCAACGACATGTATCTTACATCCCATTAGCACTCCCTAACAACAGAACTTTCTCTTTCTAGAAGGGTTACATAATTATCCTTCTACATTTGTACTTATACTTTTATAAATTTCTTATCTTGATTAGTAATTTAGTTGTATCATTGAAACCTTAGCATACCAGGTTATAAAAATCCTATTTAGACAATTGTTGTAATCAAATTTTTACCTTGTTTTATCAATGAATTTCCTTTGAGTTTGTTTTCCCCTCTCTTGTAAAGTTAAGAATCTTAATACTCTAGCTCATAGCAACCCTTGAGCAAGGCTGTACCAATGAGGAACCTAGTACATTGGATCGGTAAGTCACATCCGGTAACATATTTGTTCATGAATACTTGAGTGATGAATCACATTCACAAGTAGCTCACAAAGCTCAACATTTTTTTTCCTATTGCATTATTCTACCTAAACCCCACTCATCCTTTCTTCAATAGCTTTCTCTAGAGAAACCATCCACGCATTTGGTAAGACCTCTCTCAATGAGGCATATCAGGTTTGTCTTCTACTCATCAAGTTTAGAAGATAATGGAGGTTCATTTGACAAGGCTAAAAGGGTTGATACGTTATTAGGAGCATTAAATTCATGGTTTAGACACACGTAATTAATGTAAGGCATAGGGTCCAACTCCTACTGCACATTTACTGATGGTTAGGCATTACTATTATTTTAAGGAGGGTCCAATTCTTTTTTTGGGGTTGAATTCAATGGGCAAGAGTGCATGGGATGCCTAATCCACCCACATTAGTAGCATAACATAAAGAGACCCTCATACTATATACTATATTTTTTGCCCTCTACAATAATGGCATGAACAAGTGGCTCAATGAGATTTATTTAGATACAAAAGGGAGCACATTGACATCATTCTGCATTCAAAGTGTAAGAATTGTATTGAAGGACTAATCCAATGGAACTGCCAATCTATTTTAATGCAATAGTAGTATAGTATTCCAATGGAAGTTTAGATATCCTAATCCAAACTACTATGGCATTGAATGAAGTACTAGATGCCCTAAATTTTGATCCTATTAAAGTTCTTTTTATGTGTTTTGATGATAATAAAAAGGGATATATATGGATGAATATATGTTTGTGCACATGTATGCCTTTTCAAGATATATGTTTATGAATGTTAAAGTTCTTTGATGATAACAAAAAGAGATATATATGGAAGAATATATGTTTGTGAATGTGTGAAACTCTTGACAAGATACAAAGAAATAATGCGAAAATATTACAATTGATCCTCAAAAAATAAACACAAAAACTAATTAATATAAAATAAGCTTATGATTGATCTTCTAATCTCATTGTCTTTGAAAATTATATCAAAGTGAACTTTGTAGCACTCGTATATTTTTCTCTTGTGCTATTCTTTTGAAACTTTTTGTCTTTATATACTTTGGTTTGCAATAGCTATTTCAAAAATCTTGGAAAGCTAATTAATATTATGATTTTTATGCTTTTGATCGCTGTTTGTGATTCAATACAAGGGAATCCAACCTAATTCACTAATTCACAGGAAGATACTGAACTTTTGTATTTTAAAAATGTTTCATAAGCTATTTCTGAAGTAGAAGTAGATGATGATTGATAGAGTAATGCTTGATCATAATTTCCAATATGAGTATTACGTCCAACATGAAACTTGTGGTTGGGTAAAATACCTATGTTGCTCGTGAGAGCTAATTTGATCTTCATAGATTTCTCTAGCTATTTTCTTACGAAGTTTTGTTATAGCATCTATAACTGCCTCCAGTTTAGGCGGACAGCCCGGCAAATAGACATCTACAGGAATTAACTTATCCCTTACCGCTCGGCCATGCCGCCAAAATGATTTGCTTAGGATGGGGGGATTACTAAACTTTTTTTTTTTTTCCTTGAATACTTAAATTGACTTCCATAAAGAAAATTTTTGCCACCCTCATTTAATCTTATTTCCTTTAATTCAGACTTCCATATGAACTTCATAATTACTTCCATGATTTCAAGTGTTGAAATGATCTTCCTTTTAATAATAGTATGCAATCCTTCCTTTCCTGAGTCATTTGACTACGCCATAAGGAAAGGAATCTTTCCTTGTTTTTTTTTTTTTCTTTGACCATTATGAAAATACTCTTTGTAAGAAAATCTTCATAAATCATTTTCATCCCTATCCTTCCTTATTCCTTAGTCAAGCATCATTCTATTCAAAAAATACATCATTTTATAATTTGTGGAACGTATTGAATATATTTCTCAACTATTAGATGGAGTTGAGCCTTCTGTCAAATTTTTAAGACAATACTTTTAGTGAAATTTAAATCACATTATTTGTTCCAGTCATATTTTCAATTCTTGTCTCCATACCTTCTAATTTATCATTTGATTGAATTTTTAACTAGTCTTCTATTTTCAAAATAGCTATTGCAAACCAAAAGTATATAAAGACAAAAAGTTTCAAAAGAATAACATAAGAGAAAAATATATAAGTGTTGCAGAGTTCACTTCAATTTCATTTTCAAAGAGCAACGAGATCAGAAGATCAATCATAAGCTTATTTTATATTAATTAGTTTTTGTGCTTATTTTTTGAGAATCAATTGTAACATTTCCTCATTATTTCTTTGTATCTTGTTAAGAGTTTGTTGTGTATATTTAAGAGAGACTTTTTGTAAAACTTTGTACTTTTTAGGTGATTAGCCTAGGATTAGGCTAAGTGAATTAGAGTAGAGGAATTCTTAGCTATAATCTCTTAAATTTTGCTTTGTTGAAAAGTGGATAGTGGGAACAATTTTGTTGAAAAATACTAAGTCCATAGCAATAGATTTGAAAGAGTGTAGTAGGTATAAGGCTAAAATACCATAATTGATTTGCTTGATCTTTTATGCTTACTCTTCTTATTTTTGTGCATTTTATTTATTACCTCACTTACTTTCAAGCCAATTGTTTAATTTTTAAAATCCTTTTTATCTTATAATTCTTGAAAAGCAAAGAGCAACGATATAATTGAACATTTTTAGAGTTTGGGCTAATAAGGTGATCTTCATCCAATTCTTCATTCATACTATCTAACTCTAAGCTTTGTGCATATGTATTAGATACTATAATCGCTGCAATGTCTCTATATGTTTTTTTTGCTAATTATTGCTGCTTTTATTAGCTGTTTTTGCTACCATGCTACATAATCTTACTGTCCATTACTGGGTTGATGTATATCGAAGTCACTAGAATAGTTAGCTGAATCTATATGCATCAGGTGAGGAGATTAGGGAGTGGTCTATTAAATCATGGATGTCATTGGTTTTAAGTTTTCTCTTCTTCTTGTTTAGGAGAACCTTAGGTTTGAATTAGAAGAGAGAGAGAGGGGGGCGGGGTGGGTAGGGGGGGTAAAGAGGGGAAAGAAGAGGGGTAAAGGGGGTACTTTAGTAATATTCCATATGTTTTAATTATAAGGGAATGCGTCCAAGGTTGTCTAATTTGTTATTTTTCTTGTACAATAAAGGATATCAATTTTGTTCCTTGCGATAAATCTTGAACTACTTCAAGTAAATTAGTATTTTCAAAGTTTGGGCTAGTAAGGTGATATTCATCCATTTCTTCATCTAATTCTTTATTCATACTATCTAACTCAAAGCTTTGTGCATACGTGTTAGGTACTACAATCACTGCAATATCTCTATACATTTTCTTTGCTAATTGTTGCTACTTCACTAGCTATTTTTGTTGCTTGCTGCATAATTTTGCCATCCATTGCTAGTTTGATGTATATTGGAGTCACTGAAATGATTGGCAGAGTCTATGCGGATCAAGTAAGGGTAACCTAAGGAGTGGTCTATTAAGTCATGGATGTCATTGGTTTTAAGTGTTCTCTTCTTGTTTAAGAGAGCTGCTAGGTTTGAATTAGGAGAGAGAGAGAGAGAGAGAGGGGAAGAAGAAGGGGTAAGGGAATAGCTTTAGAGAGAGAGGTTTCATCGAAATTTTTCTTTTTGCTTATAATCTTACATTTTGCTATGTATGGTTTTCCTTTAAACTATTTTAGAAAAAGTCAAAATTAGAATGTATATTTATATGTGTAAGAGTCAGGGAGAATGTGGAGTTCCAGTGCAAGCATCCCGAACCCTAGTCAAATATGATTAGGAACTTCATTGTTTTATGACTAAAAATAATCTCAAAACCACCAATATTTATAACTACATAAAATTATTGGGAAAAAAATGTTATAAGCTTCATGAAAGCTTTAGATTCTAATATTCATCTATGTCAAAATTCAAACTTGATTTTCATTAAGTTTTCAATCATATCCTCTGAATGGCACCTACTAATATATCCTAGAAAAAGTATCTAACTTCAACAGAAACCCATAATCTTCTTCATTATTTTATATATAGTGATTGAGAATTATCGACATATCTTGTTAATTATTTGGATAACAAGGGTTCAATTATCGATCCATGAGCTATCTTAATTATGTATAGGTAGATACGATAGCAATTTAAGCCAAACCCTGAGGACCTACCCAACATTAGGGTAGGACAAAGTTAGGAATGGATCATATTGTTTAAATTATACACCTTATAGGGTGCCAATGGAGATTTTCTGCTTAATGAGATGAAACATGAGATTAGCTAACCTTCCCTATCTATTATAATTCCTATATACAACCATGTAAGTATCAATTTTTAAATTTAAAGTAATGTAACTTAACTTTTAAGATGATAAGAACTTTTTTACGTAAATGTATTGAAAATTCATGTGAAAGTTGAATGAAATAAGGTGCAAGCTTGGCTCTTTTAGTCTAATCCCAAATGATCACAACTACACCACCTGCTCAAAGACATTATCATCATATAAAGGCCTGCAAGAGGGCTGCTAGAAAAGAGCAATTTGAAGCAATTCAAAGAACATAAAGCCACCTTAAAACATGTCAGGTAAGATTTATCATATAATGTACCTTGTATATAAAAATTCTTTTTTTATATATATATATGATGTAGATGGCTAAAATTTATTATATTATTTATTTGAGCTTAACTCCTTGATTTAAGCAATAAGGCCTAAGGAGTTTGGTATATTTTGAGATGATTCAGAAAAAATTAGCTTAATAGGCTTAGAAAAGGGATTGTTGAATCCATCCATCTACCTTCAACCTTTCTCGAGCAAACTTATGCACTTATAAGGAAGACTATTGGTCTTAAGCCCATCAGCTAAATACTAACTATTCGTAATCATTTGGAACTTTCAAAGAGACCATAGAAACAGTGTTTCACTTGAGAAATATACTCTCTAAAATTGAACTAGTAATTTAGGTAAAGAATCGATCTCATTCACTCAAGCTACAAGGTATGCGCTTGAGGTTCCCTAACATTCTCTTATCTATTATTTATGCATTTAAAACATTGAGATTACATGTCTCTCCTCATTGCCTCATTCTCTCCTAATGATCCCATCCGGTGTTATTTACTTCACTTCTTTGAAACTACGTATAGTGCGTCACTCATACAACAAGCACATGGCTACTTTGGTCAAACCCCTACATCTACATTATAGCGATCTCACTAAGGACTAAAGTAACATGATAGTAGAGATATGACCAATCGTAAAAAGAAGACGATCGACACATTTGATGCAACCTCTTAAAAACAAGATATCAATATTCAACTTACCAAGGAAGACTTGCTCCCATCACTCAAGAACACTAGCTAAACAGTTTGGCACTTAAGGTCTTCCTGAAGTTACATATAGGATGCAAACTACACATGAGACCATCATGATCAAGAATTTGCTTTGAGCTATGTTCTCTCATGC
This sequence comes from Lumnitzera littorea, assembly GCA_024138015.1. Taxonomy (NCBI): domain Eukaryota; kingdom Viridiplantae; phylum Streptophyta; class Magnoliopsida; order Myrtales; family Combretaceae; genus Lumnitzera; species Lumnitzera littorea. The sequence continues at coordinate 10,447,977 of JAMXBB010000009.1, read as the reverse complement.
CATGCTAAGGTTGGCTACCACTATTGAAGCACAATAGGGTATGGCTTTACCAGGCCTTACCATTATTGTACAAGTAAGGCATCACCCCCTCAGTTTAATTAATTAACCTTCCACTACCAAGGAAGACACTCTTCAAGTAAGAGGTGAGTAATCCCCCCTTCATATTACGCTTGGTGGATTTACATCTAGGGAATAATAACCAAGATGATTCAACTCAAAGAGCTCCTTTAAAAGTCGCATAGTAGATGCAAACTATGCAGGAGACCACAAGGATTATGAATCAACTCCTGGCTATGTTTTCAATTTATGTGTGCTAAGTAAGGCATTGTTCCCTTTTGTTTGATTGGGAAATTTTCCCACTATTGAAGATGCCTCTCAAGGAAGAAGTGAATAAATCCCACTTCTATCCCATCAATTAAACCAATGATGCCTTCTCCAAGACTTCCTTCACTACAAGGGAAGACTTTATATGTACTTGAAATAAGGAAAAACTAAGTTATATGTGGAGTATCAAATTATATTTTCATACATAGCCTTACTTAAAGACTACAAGACCAAGAAGCCTTCTTAGCACCAAGCAATCTTTAAGCCCAGCAGATGTCTTAGCACCTTAGCTTCTATGCTACAAGTCCAAACAATGCCTTTGTATGTCAACTTACATGGCATCAACCCAGTCAACACTCTAACATATTAGCTTCTATACCTCAAGTCTACAGAACACCCTAACACATTGGCTTATATGCTTCAAGTTCAAGCAATGCCTTAACATCTTGACTTCTATGCCTCAAGATGAAGCAATGCTATGGCAACTCAAATTTCAAGTTCCAAGCCCAAGTGATACCCTAGTAGGCAACTTGCATCACTATTGTTTTAAAGTGAAAGACACCTCCAATTAATTTCAACGTAAGTTGACTTTTTCGATTAAACAATGCTTAACCAAATGTTGTTGCTGACTGATAAAAGCATGGACTTCTAGGCACAAGATGAAAAGACAAGCTTATATAATGCTGACTGGTCAGATCATTGCCTCTTAGGCGCATTACAAGTCATCGCAACCAAGTAAAACAATTCTAAGCAATCAAGTGGGGAGAAATATCCCCTTAAGTAATGAAAGAGAATCCTCTATCTCAAGCAATGAATGTCATTATTGCTTAAATATTATGCTGTAAGTGAAAGCTTTTGCTATGACGCACAAGATGATTCTAAAGACTCCTTAGATCGTAAGAGTTTAATAGCCTTTTAAAGCTGTAAGCTCATACCCATAGAAGGTCGTAGCAAACTCAATTATAGTATCTTAGCATCGTTGTTGCTAAGCAAAGGCATTGCCTTCTAAGCACACTTACACATACTTAAATAACTCATGCTACCAAGAGGTCCTCCAGTGGCACTAAGAAATGGGATGACAAAAAATTTCTCAAAGCATAAAGTTCCCTTTAATGCAGCAACAACTACTCAAGTTGCTACAACTACTCAAGTTGCTACAACATTTCAATGAGACATGTTAACAACTGAGGGATGAAGGATATTAGTAGGTACAACGCATTCCTCAACTCTATATGTACTTAAGCAAAGTAGTCCACTAGCATGAGTATTAATCTCATGCCCCTCCCTCTAACCGATACATCAATGTCATCATCATCACTACCATTGTCATCTTCTGAATATACTAGGAATTCCTTATAAGCTACCAACACTAGATGACCATTGTTAACCTTAAGAGGCATTTAAGCCGCCCCTTATGTCAAACTAGGAGAGCAATCTACTAGTTAAGTGGCATTAGTGCATGCGTGTAAGGCTAAGGTCAATATAGCTCAATGGTGTGAACATTGGTCTTCTAAATAGGAGAAGGCTCATTAAAAATATCTTAAATATTTTTAACCTTTCTCAACAAACTTAAGTGACACTAGGCTCATAATATATAATTGGGTTTTATTCTTCTTTCTTTTGCCCATTAGGGCAACTATACCCTAATTATTAATATCGATAATCCGTAAAATGTTAATTAGTTATAACTAATTATAAAATAGATATGCATACTACTTATGGGGATGGCTTTCAACCTAGCTCTCCTAATGTACATCCTATCACCGAAAATTAAGCTTGCTAAAATTGCCTATCTTGTGTCTCTCGTCTCTCTCTACATCACCTTTTTCCTTTCTTCTATTGCAACATTAATCCCTTCTTATTCATGTGAAGCGCATGGACATAGGGCTACATGTACATGGTTAATATAACAAACCTTACGACTATATATGATATGATAATATTGTCATATATACTTATCACTATAAAAAAAAACTTCATTGGAGCTTAAATATAAATTTAATTTTCATAACTATAAGATATAATATGAGCATTTATTTCATTTAACATTTGACCAAAGATGTAATCAAATAAGGGGAAATTATACAAAAAGGATTTAACTCATTTTGGGGCATGTGTTTTGCATCTCTTCATTTCATGACATATGTTTTTAAAATTAAGTCAATATGAGACCTCGATCAATCTATGCTATGTCGCACTCCAACCATTCAAACGGTCTATACCTGGTTTCTACATCAACCAAACCTAAGCCCAAAGTATCTTAATCCCTATATAAAACCCAATCCAACCCTAAATAAACCCATGGTTGGTTATCCCCGGTATACTAAAACCAACAATGGAATGAAACAAAGGAAAACCACCGAATATTTTCTGTGATTGAATCACATAAATATGAAATATATGCCTATTTTGTTGCCTATCTATGTGAAAACACTACACCGTATTACTTTTTATTTAATTAAAAATACACACACACACAAAAGCGAATGATCAATCAACTTGACTTCGTCATTTGTTGCAAAGGCGATAAAAGATTGGCGCTCGTTCGTCCATATTTTTTTAAGCTTCCGGAATAGAGAATAGCGACTTGGGGTTTGTGTTTCATGGATGGTTTTCTTCTGTTTCATTGCTCCTATGGATGGAATAGGATTTATATGGGTGTCGGGTTTGGTTGATTCGAGGAATGTGTTAAAGTTGATTTTGGTGATATGTGTTGGCGATCTAGATGCTTGAAGTGCCACATCAAATTCAACAATGTCAAGTTAGATGTAATCTAATATAAACATCCGTATTTCAATGAGATTGATTAAATTCAAATTCGGCCTCAATCCCAAAATAGTTATAATATTGTAGTGGCAAGAAAAATAAAATAAAATAAAATAGACAAAAGAATGTTAAAAAAAAAATGAAAAAAAGAGCCATTAAAAAAAAAAAAAGGAAAGAAAGAAAGAAAGGAAGGAAGAACAACCAAGGTTTCTGGATTAGAGAAGGTTGATCTTCTTTTGGACATTGATGCTAACTGTGGAGGATAACAAGCTAAATCCGCCAAATTGTGGCATTATTTACTGAAGTATATGTAACAACTTTTTTCCATTATCTGATTAGTCCTCTGCCATTTGAAAGAAATGGATACACTCCTGAAAAACCAGGTCAAGAGATGGTAGGACTACGTGAAATGAGATCGGGTAAAAAGCTACTTAGATTTGGACGCGATTTTATATTATTGGAAATTTTTAACCCATGACATAGTGCGGCGATTTCTTTTCACCAATAAAGGACAATACGTTTTCCATTGAAAAAATTACAAATCGAAAACCATAATTACAAAATGAATTGTAAAGTACACTTCCGTTTTGTTTGAACTACCGACCGCATCGTCAACCATAAACCAAACTACACTCTCTCCAATTGTGTCTTTTTCATCTCAAAGTGCATGGCTAGTGTTTTTTTCCTTTTCTTTTAATTTTTTAAGGAGGAAGTAACCAACATCCAGGAGGAAAACTCTTATCTATCCTGTTGGAAGACAAATGATCATGCTACTAAACTAAAACAACTGGACAAATACAAAGTGGAGTAATTTTTAGTGAAAATAATATAAATCAGAGTTGTGGCATCCGTAAAATCACAAAGAATCTGCCACTAGTCGAATTATTTTTTCCGTGATTTGGATAGTTTGAGTTTTCCAACAAATTTGACTGAGGAGAGAGATTAAACACAAACATCATTAACAAGGATCCAATTGTAATGAAGATGTTAAACCAATCAATTACAATATTGTTTTTCATAATTCATTTGTGTAGGACCTATATAATATACACAATTATGACACAACAAATAGACAGCTCACATAAAGGATTTCTTCTCAAGGTCGACAAAATGTGTAAATTCGGATGGATGTTTTCATGATCACAAGGTCCTCGGCCAATCTTTAAACCATAGGTACAATGCTCAGCCATTAGTTAGGGGCACTGACCTCCAATGTCATTTTGCTAATAATCCACCGAGTGGCAACGACTGCCAGTCTTTTCCATCAAGGCAGCAACCCAAACAGCCAGCGAGGGCCTGTGTCAAGTGTCTTAACAGCGGCAAGTAAAATACCGATGTATTCTTCAAATGAACTAGCATGGATCCTTGAGAATAGAAGAACGCTTTCTTTTGCATTATACTCCTGAGATTTTTTCACCATATAGATGTATATGCACTTGAAGGGTATGATCTATTCTTTTCTTGGCAAGGAAATGAATTTAGACTTTTCAGTTTTGCATCATCACAAACCACTGCAAATTATAATAAGATATTTGTTAGAAGATGGTACGTGTTGGGTATGGTATACTCATTGACAGCATGAAGACGACAATTACCTGTCTCAATAAATCGCTAAGTGTCCTAGGAAGGGCTTCAATATCTTTCAAAATGATATAATATGGGAAGGGGAAAGAGTCCATATACTTTGTGAATTTAATGTTCATGCCCAGGCGAGATGATTCCTGCAGGAGAAAAAGAAGTTAAAAAGGGAACCAAATATAGGGATGCAGATTCAGGAAGAGAAACATATGCATGGGATTTACCAACATATCCATGATTGAGTTTTCTTGACTATCGAGAATCAGAAAGGCGACCATACACTTGCTGTTTAGGATGTCCCAAACACGGGCCTTCAAGCGTTCCTGCATGAAGAGAAAAAAGGGGCAAAAAAATCACTTATGCTTTGCTAATGATGTCTTGATCTTCTCTGAAGGTGACTTATGGTCTGCCCGATTAATAAAATAAGCATTTGACAAGTTCTACTTGCTGTCCAACGGGAAGCATAAGTAAAATTGTTTTGTTAGAGTTGCAAATAATAAGCAACTTGATGACTAAACATGAGCATCACCTTATTCTCATTCAAGCGACCATCTGCGATGATAAGAACAAGCTGTTGCAGAGGGTTATGTCCAGAGGGTAACCATGCTTTTGAGACGCAGACATTCAGCATCTTTTTCAGGTACTCCAGCAGCTCAGCAACTGGTTCACCTTTTATACTATTCTCTTGCATAAAGGTCAAGCTGGAAATTATCTGATCAAGTCGAGGAATGAAAAAAGAATAAGTTAGACACCCTCCTCTCGAATCTTGAATGCACGTTATTGGTATAAAAAGCAAACCAAAACCTCCATCTACTTCCTCACTTTTTTTGGTAGATATTAATAAATACAAATAAGCTAAATCTAAAAGATATGCAAACCTCAATCCCTGCCTCTCTGGTGAAAGGTCGATCAAAATCATGCAGAAGCCTTATGTTTCCCATCTTTCCATAACTTAAAATAGCCAAATTACCCATCTCCAGTTGGGAAAGAGCTCGACAAACAGCAAACAAGGCTTCTATTGCTGCATTTCCACAGCCACTATCAGACATACTATATGAATCGTCTACAACAATCACAACCTGGTAATCATGCTTATCTGGTCTAGTCCTTCTGAGCCATATTTTGTCTTTCTGATAACGACTTGCTATATAAGGTATTACCTTAAAAAGAAGGTAACCAACAATCAGCAAATTCATAAATAAGGTAGGTTTGTCAAGAAGCAATATACAGCCAAACCAATTACCTTTTTCATGTTAACTTTTTTTCCTGTCTTGTAATCTCCCTGTAGCTTACTAGCTAAAGTAGGTTCCAAGACAAGACGCAATTGTTCAGCCAACTCCTGAGACAATCTCATTGTATGCAGTATATATTTCCTCCACAGAGAGGCTGAATTATCTTTTGCATCTGCACGAATATCTTGGTGCTCTTGGGCATCATCTGGATCATCGTCACTGATGGACAGCCTACCGAGTTGAGGGGTTTCAGAACTTGCAAATGATCTACTGACATGGATAAAACTATCCAACTGTTCACCAGGGTGATTTTCATGCAAATCCTGAGATCTTGGGACTCTGTCATCAGGAGACTTCTCCAAGTTCTTCACTGCTCTAGGCTCCACTGGCCTATCTTTTGACATTGCAGTGGCATTAGATGCCCACTGTGCTTGATTTGGTAAATCAGTTTCCATTTCAGTAAGTTCCTCCCTATTTAATCCAGCAGGAGTTGCACTTTTAGAATTTTCTGAACTAAATTGGTGATCAATCTGTTCGGAGGTTGCAGGCCCTAAAGCTTGCGTTGTTCCCTTTTCATCCCCAGTGACATATCCATACTCATCAGCATTTTCATCATCAATCTCAGGGTTCTCAACATCTTTATCTTCCGGCATATCAATGGATAATTTTATTCTCTCTTTCCAACCTTCAAGTGCAGAGCCAACACTTCGGTAAGGGTTAGGTTGGGCTTTTTGAAAAGGTGATGCATCAGGCTGTGATAACTGAGGCTTTGGTCCGCGATTCAATAATTTTCCACCATATGTTGAATCCAAAGCCATAAACTCTGCAGAAAGTTGTGTACCGGATGGTTGCCCACTTAAAGGAGCAAGGTCATTTTCACCATTTCCACTGCTCAACAGATTTGCTTCAGGAATGTTGTTGATGAAATTGGAATGTCCAGATTCACCCATCAGTTTTGTTTCTGATTCAGGTGCAGGTACACAATCAGTACTGGTGCTAGAACCACCTTGCTTGGACTTGTCTTCCTCTGTTGTTAAATCTGTTTCCACGTTATCTTTAGAAGCCCCACCAACATCATCCCTGTCAGGATTTTCAGTCGATTGCTTTACTTCTCCCTCTTCCATGTTTTCATCTATCCCTTGTATCCCCTCTTCTTCGTTCCCATCAGCAGATCCATCAATATCATTGATACCGCCACCTTCCTCCATTGCATCTGTATCCTCCCCTTCATTCAACATTTCGGCATCTTCTTCAGAAACTTGATTGGATTGATTTGGCTCTAATCCAGAAGGAATGGTATATGCTTCCTGTTTATCCATAATCATCTCTTCCGTGTCATCCTGTTCCCCAACATCATCTTGGTTACCATTAGCATCATTTAGTACATCAGATCCATCAGAAACAGTTTCAGGTCCATCATGTTCAGTGGAATCTTCTTCCTTTGCCCGGAACTCTCTATCGCCATCATCATCTTTAACAGAAGGGCCAAATTCGTACTTTTCATCTGTATTTCCACCATCTTGACTATCATGTTTATTCCAAAGCTTTTCATCAATAACTTCACTATCACCCCCTACTTCTCCCATTGCAGAATCAATTTGCTCAGCATCACTCTCCTCATTGGTGTTGTCATCTTCCCTGCTGTCCTCACTCACACTAAACATATCAGCCGCAAAATCCTGCTCCATTTCAATTCCTTTCTCATTTTTCCTTGGGAAGTCAGATGCAGCATCTTGTTCCACATCCAACTGCATAATGAAAAAATGAAAATAAAAATCAAAAAGAAAAATTCAAGGTCTATCAGAACGACGAGTAGAAATGTATAATGAACAACAATCTAATTTTCCTATACCTTATCATCATTACCAAGAAGTTGATCCTCGTTCTCTATTTGATTGCTTACATCTTTGATTCCTGCCCCAGTCCCCAGACCTGTACCATTTGCAGTTTGAGTTCGATTCCCAAGGTCATCTAACTGCTCCTCAACAGCAGTACCATATCCCTTTGAGAATAGCACAGAGAGATTCTCTGCTAGCGTATGAGTCATTATAGATATCTGCATGCATTCGTCAAGATGAAATATTATGTTACTTAATTCGTTGTGCTAGATCAGAAGGTCATTTTCTTAATTGTTGAAAGTTTGACCATATTTAATTCAATTTGACAACATTTATTTTAGATTTAACCTTCTAGAATCTGTTCATTTCTTAAAAGATTTTTGTTGATACTGCATAATTATTTGTTTCCTCAGCTAGATCTCAGGTTTTAGTAGCATCCCCAAAATTTATTTATTTCCTTTGCCCTCACTTGTAATCAAGCCCATTAAAAGGCTGAAAAACAAGAAAAGGAAATTACATTCTTATTCTAAAACATTATTAGTCCATATAGTATCATATTATGAGTCTTTAAGGTATCAAAGCCTACATTATTTATCTATGGCAAGAGAAACAATTTGGTGGGTAATACACACCGTATAAGTGATACGTATATACCAATAAAATGTTAACATTCATTGCAGATACAAATCATAAGCGCTAATTGATTTAGAAACTATCAATTCTACCACTATGCATGTCAACATCTTATTATATTTACACACCATATATACATAACACTTAACATATATTACTTAATGAATCTTCTTTTTGTTACGACTTACACATGAATGCAAGTTTCCAACCTAGGTAACGTCAAAGATCAAGAAAAGCCCAAGATCCTAGGTGGATACAACTTAAGCAGAGTGTTGAAAGTTTGACTAGATTTAACACAGTTTAACCACATTTATTTTGGATTGACCTTCTAGAATCCCATTATTTATTTTAGATTTTAATGTATCATATGTATTGTTTCTTTTCTCAATTAGCTCTTAGGTTTTAATAGCTTACCCAAAATTTATTTATTTCCTTTGCTATTACTTGAAAAGGTTGTCCTCATGTATATTCAGAAAATAAGAAATAACAGTTACATTCTCCTAAAACATTATGAGTCTGTGATATCATATCAGTCTTTATTGTCTACAGAAACTCTTAAGCAAGGATAAAAATGATAACTTCACAGCGTAGAGAGAGACTAACCATTTTATGGAAAGACAACAGGTCTTTCAGGAGACCATTTCCAAAGTCCAGAATCAGCAACAACAAAGAGTGATACTCTCTCAATAATGCTTTTAGTTGGACAAGTAGACCAGGGTTCTCAGAGACAACATGATTGACCAGCTTCTCCTGGCATGTCAAAGGGGGGAGAAAAAGTTGAGGAGGGGGAAAAATAATCTTCTGAAATTGCTTCAAAAGGAAAATTAGAGTGACACAAACATACTGCTAGACAAATTATTTTCTGAGTGTTGTCAAACAATTCCTTCAATTTAAGATCTGCCATGCAGGAATTCAACAGCATTTTCCAACTAGTAATATTCCTAAATGGTTGATCAGAAATAGAATGACCATCTAGTGAAGCCAACTTCTGCACTGCATGCAATGCATGTCCAGCAGCCACTTTGAAGGTTGCATCATATTCAGCTTCAACCTCAAACCTTAAGCCTGTTGTTGCTTCCCTGGGTTTCTTGAATGAAGACTTGAATTGTTCCAAGACCTTTTCCCCCTGAGAAAAGCTTATTCCATTATACACTTCCAATAATCTAACCAGGAAATTTGTTCAATAGTTTATGTGAAGTCAAACCAATGAATTACTAACCAGACTTGATTGTGTTATGTAATTTTGGATTGCAAATTTATCGCTTAGGTGTAGATATATAAATTAAGGAAACACATTCGAGCCAGTAAGGAGCATGGAAGTTAAACTACCTTGTTCACTATGTCATCCAAGTTGTCAAGCAGAGTATCTCTGACTAAGCTTCTGCCAAAATTTTCATTACGGAAAGCAGTAACACACTCTTTGAGTTCCTTTAGAAGATCAAAATTCTGATACACCTTTCCTTCCATTGTCGAAGAAATAATACAACCATGCAAAGTTTTGTTGAGTATGATTATGTAATCATCATGGTCAAGAAGATAATCATCCAATGCTTCCTGTAAGATATTTTTAAGAGCTCCGTGATTGATATTCAAAAGAATAAAAGAATTTCTGATTGGAAAGAAAAATTATTACCTTTGCTTTCTGAACTTTTGGAATCAGTGTCTCAAAGAAGCCAAAGATTCTATTTACTTCATCGAGGACACTATGATAAACTGTACTCTTCGCTTGTTTGAGCAATAAACTCCCGTCATGTAATGCAGTCCAAAGACTATCAAAGAGTTGCTGCAAACATTAGCCAAAATTGAACCATCAGAAACCCAGAGCAACATGTGCATAACAAGTTATCACTAACAGAGAAGTAGGTCACAGACCTTCTGTTTCCACAAGCATTGCAACATCATATGCTGATTTTCAGCAGTGACACATTCGGAACTCATATCAGAATACAGGTTATACAGAGAAGCTGTGCATTTATGCAAGTGCTTTAAAAGAGCGGCAAGATCATATAGGAAATCTCTTTGCTCCTGCTGCTGTACCAACAGATGGAAGAGAAATGATTCCGACTGGGAAACCTAAAATATTAGAGAAGGCAATAGGGAAATTAGTCAGCGTAAATAGCCAATCTCTTTGCTCTCTTATCTATTTATGTTTCATAATTATGATGGTGATAATTAGAGTGTCAAAATTAAAAAATGAAATTTCATATACTTTTAAGAGAAAAAATTTGAAAAAATATATTTTTTATACTAGAGATTTTTTTAATTGGTATTTTTATAAACATGAATAAAATAAAAAGTAGATAAATTCAACTTTATTGAAATTTGTTGAGCAATTAATTTTAAAATAAGGGTACATATGAAATTATATTTCCATCTTTTTAGCACCTTATTCTTACCAGACATAAGATGCAAATAGACATAAATGACACCAATAAGATGGAAAAAAGATAAACCAAACAGAACGATATCCTTTTCCATTTATTCAAGCATAGATGGTAAAGATGATAGACTAAAAGTAGAAGGATTCTGCACCAATACAATCTTTTGAATTGTCAAGGAGAAGGTGACGTGGCATAGAGCTTCATCACAATAGAGTTCATACCTGTTCAAGTGTAAAATCTTTATGGGGCTTTTGACAAATCTGCTGCAATAGCACCTTCGACATGATGCTTTTGTAGTAGTGTTCACTTGCAGTCTTCCACTCAGCATCCATTGTATTAAAGATAGAGCAATTAGAAGCAGTTCCAACAGGCATTGGCAGCAGATGCCACATGTTATGTGCGGGCTGATGAAGCCACCAGCTATCATTTTTGCCCTGTTCCATCACCAGTATAAGAAAGTTAATGTTTCCATAATTACACCAATAGGAAAGCATATAACGCAGAAACTACCTCCATTAGTGGAGGCATACGCTTTTGTAAGCCATGGCTTGCTAGTAGCCGTAAAAGATTGGATAAAGCTATCTTCTTCCCAACACCATCTACTTTTTCCCAAAGTTCACCACAACCTACTATGCTCACACATATGTTACCAAGAGCGGACCAAAGCTCCTCCCATTTTCCCTGATACCAAGGACAGAGAGACTGCACAACCGAACATCTCCTCATAATTCTTTGAACCTCTGCACTCGGCAAAACAAAAATATTAGTCACTAAAACAGCTAGATATATTTTAAACCTCATATAAATGAGACAAGTACTAAGCAATAAAATCAATAAAGTTGGTGAGATGGAGCAGAGAACCTTTAGAAACCTGGAGGTATCGCAACTCAAAATATTCTGCAAAGGACTGCAAATTTCCTGCAACCTCATCAGCTTCTCTCCTCCAATTAACATACCAGACAAACCTACACAAAAGATATTGAGTAAAAGCAAAGTATGTGAACGTCGTCATTGATTTTCCAACCATCTGCTGTCAACAAATTGGATGAAACAAAACATAAGAAAACTATATATCAAAGAATGATCTAAAGTGGATAAGAACAAGGTTAACCTGTCCCTTATGTAGGAAACTGTTGATTCTAACATCATCTTGTCATTCCCAGCAGCAAGAAGACATGAGAACTTTTGACCAGGACTTTGAGAATTTAATCCATTTTTTTGGATAAAAGAACTTAATCCATTTTGTGCTGATTTCTGGTTCAGAACAGCCTCCAGAGGTTGCTCCAACACATCCTTTATACAAATAACATCAAAATGGAATGTTGCACAAATTTTGTCAAGGGAGAACTCTAATAAATGACAAAATAGAAAATATATGGAAAAGCAAAATTGCACATAATTTATTTAAACCAACCATTTTGACCGTTCTTTATGAGGAGAAAACTATGGAAAGATTACTTGCAAATTCAGATCTCACCAACCATTTGACAACTCTTTATCAGGTGACCACTTTGATTAAATACATTAACAATTGGTAAAAGCATCGATGAAATCTAACCTTGTTAAGTGAAATTGGAACATATAACAATAATAACAACAGCAACAATAACCAGCAACATATAATCGACTGGAAATACAGACCCTCAGTCTTCAGTAAAAGAACAAAGTTATCTTTTATTAATTTTTTTATTATTTTATTTTTGGTTGGGGGGATGGAGGGTTTGCTTTCGATAAGAGCAAAGCCACCTTAGCAACAAATAAATCAGCATCAAAAGCATCACGAGGCTTCCAATTCATGAATGGAAAAGGAGTTCAATCAACAGAAATATTCCAACCTATGACATATATCACCGATTGTTGCAAGAAGAGAAAAAGAGAAGGGGGGATAGGGAGAAAAAAAGAAGAAGAAGAGGGCGTAGCTCTCTTTCCAGAAGCCACATCACAGTTGAACATGAAAATGAGCAATATTTGAAGTATCATACTAAAAATGTCAACAATAAACTCTTTTGACATAAACAAAAATAAAGGAAACCATGAGAATAGCCCAGCAAACATCAAGATAATTTAGTCTATGTTCTTCGGCTATATGTATACTGGAATTCAAAGTTCAACCCTGTAAGTGTCAAAAATGAATGTGTCAAAACCAATTATTTCTATGCAATAAGAACTTCATCGATAAAGTTTTTCTTGGCACATATCCAAATGCTGTTTTACACACAACCACTTTACTGACCAGAAGTCTGACCATTTCTTTAGAGAACTATACTAACAGCAAGAAACCAAAAATAAGTGTGAACAACAGCCTGAGAGGTGGTGTCACTTACACTATACTTCTGTACAAGCTTCCCGAACTTCTGCCTATATCTTCTCATGTTCTCCATTGATAAACAACTCTCAACATGCTCCCAGTTACAGAGTATACTAAGTTCTCTAATCTCCTTCTCAATGTTCTTTCGATTATTCTCTATATGCTCCAAAATTCTGCGGTTGAAAGTACAATGAGCAAAAGAGAAGTAAAGAATTCTATTGCACAAGTAACAAGACCAGAGCTTACATAGGCAGGAATTGCACAAAATATCCAAATGAATTGTAGAGGATTTTCAGGATCTCCGTGTCATAAAGACTGCAAAAGTAATGCCAAGAGGTCATCAACAAAGATAACTACTTAGCTACTTGTGCCAATGAGATATCTGAGTGACTTTCTAATTAATAGAATTCTATAGTGCTTAACGCAATGAAAGTGCAAGTGACAAAACATCACATTTACACAAGAAACAAACTTGAAATGGGCTTCTAAGTTCTACACTGCATCGAGTAACAGACCTGGAAGAGTCACCCAATCGTAATCGACTGCTGATATGACCAGCAAAAGCAAGGAGGAGTTGTAGACGTTTTCTAAATTCTCCAACATTTGACGTTTGAATTAATTCCTCTAAGCTGAAATTCACTTCAGTCACACAAAGAACTCTACAAAAGGTAAATCTAAAATTGCATCTAATTGAAAGGAATAGATTCATCAACTTATCCCACACCTCCAAATGGTGGATTGAACATGCTCAGAAATATTGACAGTAACAGCACGTCTATTAAGGACCACACACAATGGAAACCAAAGCTGCAAGAGAATAAAAAGAGTTGCAACAACACCACATTACTAAAATGTCCACAAGAAAAGGCACTAGATCTGCAGATACTATAGATCTAAGTAACACTTTAGGGAATTCCTTTTGCCATAACCAAGAGAACATGGCCATCATATGATAAATAATATTTCTATGTGGAATCAGGATTTTTCCAGCTGCAGCTCTTGCTGGTGCTACACTAGTGATCTATACAACATAAATCACGCCACTTCTACTTATCATCTTTGCATACCTTGGCAGCATTAGTCTCATATTGATACTGCAACTCGTCTAACAATGTCAGCCAAGACTCGGATTCCAACTTCTGCCAGGAGGCTGCTAAACCAACTATAGGTTCTAATTGATCTGCTAGCCAACAGAAACCAGATGATCAATCTGTTCTGTAATATTAAAATAATTTCAAATTACAGTACCAAAAGCCATACCTGAGAGACAGAATTTAGAGCCACCTTCCTGAATTTCATGAACTTTGTTAATTAGGAACTGCAATCCTGAGAGAGCCTTCAAAAAGAAGCATCACTATCATAAGTCTCCCCACAACTACCTTTTTTTTAATTACAAAATAAAAGAAAAAGAAAATCATTGAAAGATTTTGCTGACAAAACCTTGCATGCCTTACTGTTATCATATATTATTTATTAAGATAAGGTCTGATACATAGCATGTTTATCTTTCAACATTTTCCTTCACATGGAAAAGACATTCAAATAGAAGTTCAATTGACATTTTACATCCTTTAATGATACCAATGATGATATGAAAAAAATCTATTCCACCAGCAGAGGAATCTAACTCAATGCATCCATTACCTTAACCAAGGGGGTATCAAGAGGGATGGCCAACAGCATTCTAATCACATCCAAAAGTTTGTGAAGATCTGGATGATCTTCCCAATCACCAAGAAGAGAGGAGACATGCCGTTCCAGAGAAACCAGATACTTAACCATTTGAAACATCACAGGTGCATTTGAATGCTGCTGACAAACCAAATATGCATTAAAAATATTTACTACATAAAGGAGTGACAAAATAAGGAATAGTGCTGGCAAAACCTTGTAAATGTTATATCCCTGAGCTGAGGTACGAGATGAAATCTGTTCATGATTCAAACAAAGGTGGAGCAAGTGTTCAGGCATAAGCCTTAAATCCAAGGCAGCAGAATGCAGACTCCGAAAACCTGCCAAAGACAAGGGATATCAAGTATGTCTCCATCATCCCAAATAATGTATGCACATATTGAACACGATAAGGAAAAAGGAAGAACCTTTGATCATCCCTGCACCCAATTTATAGGACTCCATGAAGGATTGCAATGTGTTCATATCAAACTCCTCGAATATTTTAGGCTGAAAAAGAAGAAAAGAAATGAATTCATCGACCATTTGATATAGCGAAAGAGAAGTCAACTCACAAAGCATTTCAAAGAATATGCTAAATACATAGATATAACTGTATACAACAACGATAAAGTTCCCCATGAAAGAGGTGCAGTAAGTGCAAAACTCCAATAGACCCTGACATTGTCAATATATCAAACTTCTAGATGTTCTACTGCAAGCCTTAAAGGGTCATTGCATCCATATAGACGCTATTTTAAATGTCGCTTTATGCATATTACACTTAAACTTGCTTACAGACAAAAGATCACTCAGCGAAAAGAGTGAAGCAATTAACTTCATGCCCAAAATATAGAGTAGTCAACGACACACGGCAAAATTTGCACTGGTTACAAGATCTCCCCTAATTTTGCAATGATCTGGAATGAGCTATCTCCTAAAGCAGTTGTACCATCGTGGTGGCAAAATGCAATCAAATGACTTGAGCTCCACCAAGAACCAAAGCATTAGAAGAAGACCATTATTACCTCAGTAACAATATCATGGGCAGAGACTACAATCTATCACACTAATTACAACAAAAGCAACTTACAGGAAGGATGAGATTGCTTGATCCAAATAACCGGTTGTGAATGCACACAATGCTAGACACAACGGGATCCTGCATTACATCCCAAAATCCCTCCAAACCATCACCCGCATCAGCAGCTTTAATCTAAACATTGAATGATCAAACCCATTATATGATAAGACAATAATGCATATGAAAAGTAAACCAGCAGGAAAATACAGAAGAATTACACTTTCAGCAGATTCCGCTCCTGCGTCCAACATTTGCCATTCCAGGAAACTCTCACTTGCAGATGAACCCCCAAGAGTTGAAATATCTACTTCAATAACATTCTTCATCTCAAATCCTCGAGGCTTGAATTTGAATTGCTGGGAAGCGAAATCCTCTCTTTTCTTTGTTTGAGTTTTCATGTCCAACCAAAGTTCTGCAAACGCATTAAATGTTTCATCTAGTAGCTGCAAGGCCCAAAAAATCAGTGTATCAGGACAACCACCATACTGACTTTCAGCTGAACTATTACAGGAGAGATTGACATACAGAAAACGATTCCCTGCTCATTGCTTGTGCATTCCCCACGGAATGGGCCATTTGATGTAGAATATTATGAAGAACAGCAAGCTTATGATGTGACTCCGATACCTATTTACAAGTACAATCAAATCAGGCATCAGGAGAACCTCTCCCCATCACAAACACCAAGAAAGACACAAACCAACTCATCTTCACTCTGAGCACTTTGTTGAGCCAGCTCCACAAGTAGTTTTACATCTGAGGAGGAAAAACTGGCTGGCATATTCACATAAAATGCGGAATCATCCTGTGAAATGCAGCAAGTCACATCAAGTTCTCTTGGTCCGCTTTTAGGGAATCTCATGAACGAGTAAATCACCTCCTGCCATATTTTGTGAGATCAAATTTAGAGCTTTAGATTTCATACTAAATATATTATTTCCATCAGAAATGAATGAACGTTTTTCATTACCATAACCCGCTCCATATCCTTCTCCACTAGGGTATTAGAAACATCACTCTCCAAAATACTTGAAAGGACCAAAGACAATCCCAATTTCATTTCGAATAATGCCACTTGAATTGGTTGAGTTATATCAACATAATCAGCATATTCAACCGCTAATCGTTCAATAAACGAAGTTGCTGTTTTCTGCCAAACAACCAAGGTTATTAATAATTACAAAATCACTAAACACAACTGAAACCAATATATATTCAGCTGGTACCTGCCAATCACAGGCAACCTGTGGCAAATCTGGGGCTGTATCATCCACCGAGAGCATCAAAAGAGAAGCCTGCTCATCTATCTCACCTTTCAGCTTCTTAAACCTTTTTGGGTTAGCACGAAACACAATCTGATGGCAAGAAATAGGCACAATCAGCACAGAAATGGTATTGTTTTAGCCAACTTAATGTAGAAATGCTAAACAACACGTGGGAACAAGGAAATCCTCTATTATCATAACCAAGAATATTTTCCCTGGATTACAAAATAGCAAAAAGTTATGCCCACATATTTTTTGTTAGTGTAGATTGGCGATTCACAATTTTAGTTCTCCAGCATATGAACTCTATGTCAATATGGATAGCAAGTTCTACCATGCTAAAAACATCTATCAGATTCTTTTTCCCATTTATGAATAACCAAACTTGAGAAGCAGTACACACTATAGCTACACAAACCTTTCTTTCTATCTTGTTACGTTCACTTTTGAGGCTCTCCAGCAACTGCCTTCTTTTGTCAGGTGCTCTTGCAGAAAACTGACCCACCAGATTATCACACTCTTCTCGAACCTAAGAAATCCCAGATGCAGATAAATTAATCCTCACATAACAACTTCCATTGCCCTCATACAAGAATTAAAACAGATTTTTCAGATAACAATCTTCTAGTGAAAATAAAAATTTCAAGGCACCTTGATCTCAAGTTCAAGTGAGGAGCATTGTCTTTCCAGCTGCAACTTCTTACAAGAGTACTTCAATACAGGGTCCAAATCATCAGGATTACACAAAAGATAACGGAGACTGCCAATATGCAACCATGCCAAACCGAGATTGTGGCTGAAACCTACAAATGAAACCAGCGGATAATCAACAAGACTATGAATCTATTTCATGTGAAACAGGTCTAACAAAATATAAAATTGGACAGTCATAGAAGATTGAATCCTATATAATGATAATACCATTAGGCAAATAGTGCAGATAAAGCTCCTTCAGTGCTGGCTCAATGTAAATAGGTACCAAATTCCTCAGACCTTCATGGTTTGATAGAGAGATAAGCTCCTTCAAGATTTCAATGCTAGCAGGCTGACAACCAAAGTAGATGCCAACAATGTGAACAAGGGCTTAAAGAATCGTAGATAGATCATAATCTCAATTAGAAGCTGAAAGAATGTAGCCATCCTAATGAATTTATACACAAGAATAAAACATACCATATCTGCATTCTCGTGCAGGGAACTAAATATGCACTTGACCTTAATGAACGTATCAGTGTCAAAGGATTGATGATGAGCATATATAATCTGAAAAAAGCTAATGATTAAAATCATGTCAATTCTATAATAAATGGTTATAAATTGATAGCCAACCTGTTGTAAGAGAACACGAGCAGAAGATAAAAGAAAATCAGATATACTTGTCTTGGGTGCAGAAGCTTGCCAAATGTTAGATGAAGCAACTCTAAGCTTCAAGCAGTACGCGAAATAATCCTTGATATTACATGAACTCTGACTACAAATTTTCAGCAGATATAAATCAGACAAAGGATGAGTTGAGATATAGACACAAAAGATTTCAAGTTCATTGATATCAGCAAGGAGATAATGCATAGACCAACGCTATTGGTAATAAGAGAAAAACCAGGAAAAAAAAAAAAAATCGTATGCAATGGGCCAAACAGTGTCTTGATTGAGCATTTTTAATTAATAATATATGCGGAAAGTTAATAACATCTAATTTATCATATTTAAAAACTCAATACACCTTGACCATCCACTCAAATTGAATGACTGAGAATTATTTTAGATGGTAAGTCAAGATCCAACCGAACAAAAAGAAGTATTCCATGTAAGTTAACAAAAAAAAAAAAAAAGCAATAGAGCTATAGACTTGAAATAGATATCATACAGAATTCGTAGTGACAATGTGGTCCTGATTGGTTGAAACATTATATTTGGTAATGAAGCGTCAAAACCTTCAGGTTTTGAGGGCTCCTGCAACAAAGTAAATTGCACATCAATCTTATTCCACAAAAATGGGCATTGAAAAGAAACTTATAAAATTACAAGATGAAGCTTAAGAGCTGCTCATGTACCAAGAGAGAAGTACGGCAAAGGTCCCACAAAGACAAATGCCACCCGAACCACATCTCAAGAACAATAGCAGCAATTCTCACACTTACTGCACAAAGAAGATTGTGGAATGAGGCCACGCCAAATATGCAACACATAGTAAGATTGGATGCACAAACCTTGGTCCACAGATGTCCATGCATCCAAAATCCACAAAAGTTTTTGGTGAGCTGAGAACAATTGTGGAGGTCTAAGCGTGTAGTTAAGAGAGTATTCCAAGAGAAACTTGACAAGTTGAGATATGCTGCTGAACACCTATATTTCACCATACGAAAAAGGCAATGCAAATTTTTTTTTTTGGGGTTAATTCAAAATATTCAGGATATACAACAGCAATGTGCAGATATGGATGGAGCCCAAAGGTCAATACTAGGCAATACCACTCGGTTAATTAAACCAACAAAATGAACAAGAGATTTTTTTTCTTTTTCTTTTTTTTTTTTGGGGTGAAATGTCAGTTTTCATTAATTTTCAATACAAAATACGAGTAAAAGAAACAAATATACAAAGACAAAAATAGCACCCACTAAAGAACTAAATTTCGAGCAAGGCACCAAGCAAAAGAAAAGGGAGCCAAATCAAAGAGAGCTATCAAAAGTTTTTAACCTATTCTTCTCTTCATGTGTTCTGATGACCCCACTAAGCTAAATTATGGCTCTCTCTAAAAGCATGAAAAGAATAACATAGGTCACAATTAAAAATGCAAACTTTCAATTTTTGAAAACCATATAGAAAGAGAGGAAGATATGATCGCAAAGAGCAAATAAATGCTGCAAGTTAAAAAAACAAAAAATACATAATAAAAAAACAACCATCCCACTATAGCGTTGATAGCAAGAACTCATCCAAAATCCAATGCAACTAAGGAAAAACAAATTTCGAATATTTAGCAGTATCTTACATGAGATTGCGCTAAAATACATGCATTAATTACACATAAAGGTCCACCTGCCTTTACCATACCCACAAAAAATACTTAAATTAGAATGAGTCTCTGACAAAATGGACCAGCAAATTCTCCCCACTATCGCTCAATTTGTCACAAAATCAGACAATTTTAACCTCAAGTAGCATAGGGAAGAGACTGACAAAGAATGCAAGATCCCAAGTACATACAATTGATGCCTTGGTTACTATCAAAGGCTACATTATTATGCAAGTTGAAAAATATTAAAGAACTGAATAGATAGTGTCATGTTATAGATTGGCAGCAATCATACCTCTTGAAATTTATGGGGATCCAGCAAAATTGATGATGATACATTCCAAAGTAGATTCATATCTAGACAAAAACTTGTGCAATCATTTAAATAAAGTATCTCCAACCAATGAGCCAAGTCAGAACCACTGCACAAAATATGAGATAGAGAAGAGACATCCGCTTTAATGGCCATATCTTCCATACAACTCAAGTGGGTTTCTACTTTGCACTTTTCATATTCAAACCTCTTTTTGAGCATCTGAAATTAGAACAAAAAAGATTATCAATCTAATACTCTGAGAAAACCTTAGATTCTAACATAAGAACATTAACCAATGTTTTCTCTCCTGACAATCCCTCTCACATGCAAGTACTGCCTCTGAAATCAACTGAAGATATAGCAAAGACACCTTACTCAAATAAAAGAACTCATGGTTAAAGAACCAGCATTACATTGAATGGTTGACCCATCTAAAAGCTTAGAAAATTAAAGCACCTTGTAATATCACAAGATTCAGTAGCATGTTAACCACTTCTCCAAAAATAGAAATTAACAATTAATCGAAAAATAATTCAGGATTCAAAATAACCTGATGCATTTCTTCCAGTCGCTGAACAACGACACCATGATCATCAACTGAAAAACCTGATAGATATGATGCAATACTAATACCTGCATTGAAATAAAACCACCATTGCAACAAGCACAATTTTGGATAGGCATCCACAATGATTTGAATATAAATACAATATCATGAAATTTGTTCTATTCAATCTTACATTATTTCACAATGAATCATCTGCCTCTCCACTCTCTTACTCTTTAATTGTTAAGTAGACGGTAGAATACCAAGGGGAACCAGCATTCAAGAGAAAAGGTTCTCTTACGTACTCTTAAAACAAGAGTGTCTAGGACACAAGTCTCAAACTGGAATCTTTTATGGTTTCAAAACTATGGCATTACTTCTAGACATGTAGAAAGAGAATTACACATCCTTCTCTAGTTGTTGTTTGGGTTGTGGGGAAAAGGGAAGCATACAAAGCACAGGCAAAAATATTTCAAAGGGAGAAAGAAATAAAAGAATAAATATTCAAGAAAAATTCCAGGACACATATCTCATAATAAAAATTCTCTCATTGGCTGACTTGGAGAGTGAAGGTGCAGAGATTTTTCTTTTTTCCCTTCTTGGAGCTAATCATGCATTCTATTGTACTAATGGGGAAACCAAAGGATTCAATGTACTAAAGTAGTTTAGCCAAGCTTCAGCCAAATTATTGTTTTTTATACCTGGAATTTCCAATCTTCTTAAACATGAAAGGACAACAAACCAGAAAGCCACATATTACATCAGTTGGATGAGATTTCCAAAGAAAACTCTATTAATGACAAAACAACTCCTTTCCAATAAGGTAAATTGTGTTTTCTTCCATTATTGCATTTATTACCAAAGTACATTCTAGGGAAAGCATCAAATCAATATGAAGCTCAATTTAGCAACCTATATAGTTCATAAAACAATGTAGCATTTTAAAAAGAAGTCTAATTGCTTATTTTTAAGTTAATTGAAAATACACCCTCTTATATTTATTTCATGTGTGCTTAAGCCCCTTATCTTTAATTACGATTAGCCTTCCAAATCTTTAAAAAGAATATTTTAGACTTATTACTATTTTGCCCTTTGATAAAACGATAAAGTAATCATATAGGAGCCCAAATGCACAATATCAAAGAGAAGAGGACTAAGCACACATGAAACAAATATAAGACTGTGTATTTGTAATTTACCCATATTTTAGTGAAAGACGACAACATAATAATGCTAGAGTAGATATATATGACGCTACAAGTATCTGGATTGTACCTTTCATTGCCAAATCACGAAGTTCTGTGTTTACCATTGTAATAAGTTCAACTTGCTGCTCATCACCTACATAAATAATCAAAATTAAATTATATGCTTAAAATGGTTCCATCTCATAAATTATTTTTTAAAAAAAAGGTACAAAACAAAAATTTGGAAATGAGCCCCATACAATTTCTCCACAAGTCTGCTTGCAAGGGCCAAATAGAATCACAAAGTCTAAAGAAATTAAGTTGTTTGTAGTATATATCAGCAACAGGTGGCAAAGAAGGATGGCCACCATTGACCCATAACAAAGGTTTCTGTGAAGATGAGCGCCACGGAGAAATTCTAACTGCATTTATACTCTTTTCCTATATAACAAAACAATATAGTGAGTACTATGAGCACAACCTACAAAGCACTAAAGAAATGTATAATCACAAATAGAGGGATCAAAATCTTCCAAAAAAGAATAAAAACTTACAAGATAGTTTAAAGTAGAAGCTGCTTGAGCACAAAAGGGTAGTAATTTCCTAGTATCCTTTATCAAAGCACGCCAAAAAATTATCAACCTATCAAACTGAGGTGATGCAACACTCGCTTCAACAAGGTGAGTGGACAACATTCTTTTTGGGTAAGAATTACACAACTTGACAAGACTGTCCCAAAACTCTACATGGTCTTCAAGAAGGTGATTATACAACTTGAAAAGAGTGTCAAAGTTAGCAGACTCAACAAGCATTGTCGGTGCTTGCTTCTCTAAAACTCTTAAAGATTTCAGTAATGGTTGTAAATTCTTATAATCATCACATGGACCCCTCTCCTCCCTTTCCTCAACATTCCACTGGCAGTAACTGCACCTCAATAGCCCAACACAATTTACAGCTTTACAAAAAGCAGTACCACATTTTTCAGCATCCTCAATAGATGCAACTAAATCCACCAATTCAGATGAAAGCATAGGTCTTCTTTGCAAGTCCATGTCAACTTGATTAAAATGTTTCAGCATAAACCCTTTTATATGTTTCCAAATAGCATGGTTCAACTCTTGTTTCAACGAAGCCAAAAAAGAATGGAAGAATTCACAGAAGGGAGCCAACTGAGAACCGAACCAGCTGAGCCAGATGAGATACAAGTCAATATCAATATATGTTGCCTGTTCTATTAACCAATCAACGGCAAACAATAACATCTTCTCAGCTAAAACCAAATCAATGGGAGTTACTCTTGGATGTTGCAACATTGTATCCTTTGGAAATATCATTGTTTGCAGCATTTCTCTGTCCATCCGATAAGCCACAGCATAGCTACCAGTTCTGAAAGACTTGTCAACTGAAAACCTATTTTGTATCAGCAGCTCTTTCAACTGTGATTCATGTTTCTGCGCATCATACAATGCACATCTCGCCCCTAGAAATTCCAAATACAAGCAATTTTGTTTGATAGAAGCTGCTCTTGGATAAAGATTGAAATCGAGCAATTTCAAAGGTGTAGGCCATCCTCCAGGTAAAAATAATGGTGATACCAATGAGAAGGATTTGGAAAATGAATTCGCAGACAAGTAGGTATCAATTGCATGGGTAATAACTGCCTCTCCTTCCATATCCCTAAATGATGATGAATAAGTGTGCTCCCAACTAACTTGCAGACTCCATAGAGGTGAATTTCCTCTTATGGCAAGGCACTGAAATAATTGAACCCATCGTGCAAGCTCTAGATATGATATGGAAACATTCAAATGTAGACCTTCATCACGAGCATACATATGTGCCTTAGCCATTGAATTCACGAAATCGTCCCTTGGAATCCCTGATTGAATAAGAAATCTTTTCATGTCATTTAATTCCATTTCTGCAATCTCAAATCCTTCGCCCTCAAACAGCCAAAATGGCTGCATCATATATATCTCCACTCCTCTGTTCCTCATAGCCCTGGAGACTTCACCATAACAAGGATTAACCGTCAAGAACATCCTGAAGTTAGGATGCGGATGGAGAACAACTGGTTTTCCATCTATGATCCCACACTCATTCAATGTAATTGATCCACGTGTCTCCACCAAAGAATTTATTCTATCAAGAACCTACAACAAATAAAAGTATAAATTGCTAAAATGAGGATGGAAAAATGAAATGATAACATCATAAATACCATTGGCAACATGAAGATGGTATATATAAAATTATAAAATAGTAACATGAACATGGTACATAAAAATGAAAAGATAACATTATAAATACCGTTGGATTGCAAAGATTTGCATTCTCAAGAACAATCCATTCTCCTTTCTCAATTGCCCTAACTAGTAATCCAGTCACCCATTCAAATTTTGCTGAAAATGGAGTTCTCTCATGATGTTCTTGCAACTTCAAGATTCTACTCAGGATCTTGTCCATTTCCTCACCTGGCCAAGATACCGGTATGACATTTCTACCCCTTAACATCTTAAGTTGCACAACAATCTCAACTAGCAAGTTGAAAGAACTAGCAACTCTTCCCAAATCGTTCATCAGCGTTGAAGAGGTACCAGACACATCATTGAGACTGAAGTGAGTGAGAAAAGAGTTCCATTTAGAAATTAAATCTTTCATTTCATCTACGAATTCTCTCACTGAATGGTTTAGGTGTAATCTGCAGTACTCACTAACAAAATAGTCAATCTGAGTTACAAGAGAATGAAGATGTCGAAACACACTATACTGCTCAAAGCATCCAAGAAGTTCAGATAAGTCAGTTGCTGGTGAAAGATTTAATTCATGCAGTACATTGCAAGTGAGATGAGAAAGCATCCTTATCAGGGAAGTCTTTCCAGAAGAAGATGGACCAATCAAAATGCATAACCATTGATATTTCACACAAGAAGCAACAGCTTCCAAGTTTTGGCGAATTCCAGGAAGAATTTTCAACTCAGAATCTGAAACTGAAGATAAAGAAGTGTTGTTTCTTTCAACGGAAGTACTACCCACAGTTAAGTACTGAGAAGTGAGTTCGACTCGAGGAAAGGGATTTATATATGGCTCTTCTCCAAACACTTCTTGATAAAGCAGAAGAACTTGTTGGCGATCTGCCGCTGTACGCATTCTTTGCACATATAAAAGATTGAGAAAGCAATCAACTTTTGAACTTTCAGGTGCATCTGAATTTTGACAGTTAGAGAAGTAGAAAAAAAAATAAAAAAGAAAAAAATAAAAGGAAAACCCAAAAAACAAATTTAGGAGGTCAGATTAGGATAAGAAAATTAAAGCTTTAGAGTAGAAAAACCACGTATGCAAACTAAAGAAAGAGGAATTTATAAGCAAACCTGTGATTATCTGACATGCCCTAATAACATCACGCAGATTAAACTCCCATGGTGATCCGTCCTGTGCAAATTTGTGATGCAACATTGTTTCTTCGAATAATCTTTTATTAAATAAAATTAACCTTGAAAGAAGGGGTCTTGGAATAGACGGATAATGTTTACTGCAGATGGTAAGGTAGTCATCCTCAACCAATTCATCAATATAGACCTAAAACCAACATTGTAGAGCAATTGTGATTATAGCTAATTTAAGCTTCAAAGGTCAAAAGGAGCATTTTGATTAGAAGAGAGCTATGAATACCTTGGTAAAGCGATTGAGAAATGACTTAGGAAGACCTTTTCTTCCACCACCTTGACTAGAAGGATTTTGACATGCAAAAACTCTAAAGGATGGAGGGCATCTATATGTATGACCAAGTTCTGGGATAAAAACCTCCGCTCGATGATCTAGAATAGCATTCAACCCCTGAATAGAATCAACAAGATGTCAAAACTCTCTAGAAGGTATAAGAACAGTAAAAATTCCATAACCATTTTAATGACAAGGAACAAGAAATATAACATAAAAAGGTCTTGCCCTCGTTATCCAGAAGGAAAACATGTAAAGTGCAATTTCAGAAGTTCAGAATCAAGAAAATTATACAGAAGTTTCAAGTTTACCTCAAGCACAGATTGTGGAGCAAGATTAAGCTCATCAAGCAACACCCAACAACCCTCCTTCAATGCCTATAGAAATGACACAGGGTAAATAATTGCATGTATCATATCGAAAAAACTTCACATATTCACATTCTAAGCAAAACTTTGACATGGAAGTAGGCCAAGGGAGGCTAATAACTATCAACCTGAAGTAGTATTCCATCAGACCATGCAAATGCTATTCCTTCATCACTATCAATCGGTAAGTCTGAACCCAATAAATCCATCATATCTGCCTGCGCAAAAGTAATAGATCAAGGTTAGCATAAAACCAAAAATCACATATGGGCTACATTAAGAAATTGCCACAACTTACCTGCTCAGACAAATTAATTCTCACAACTTTATGGCCAGAATATTTACCCAAAGCAACAACTAAGCTTGTCTTTCCAACACCAGGGCTGCCTTCCAACAAGACTAGAAACATGCAACAAATTGGATCATTACAAAAAATTACAATCCAAACAATTTTTAAAGGAATTTATGATAACAAAAAAAAAAAAAGAAAAGAAAATGTCCTACCAGGCTTTTTAAGCTGCATAGCTCGCAGCACACACAAGGCATTTCTGCGAGTAGTTGGTGCAACAAACTCAAATCCTTCAGCTTCGCAATTCCAATTCCCTGAAAGAAGAAATACCTTAGAAGAGCAAGGAGAAGGTACTTATTGATCAAAACAAGATGGACTAAACAAAGAGATCAAGCATATAGCAATAAGGTCAAACAGCATCAGAAGGGAAAAAAAAAAGCCTGAAGAATAAATTAATTTTATATTACCTTTCTCAATGTAGAATGGATCGATCCCAAATACATTACCATATCCAGTCATAGGAACAACTACTGCACTTTTGGGATCATCCCAACCATAATTTTCCATTCTGGAAAGATGCAAGTAGTCCAAACTATTATTCCCAACCTGCAAAAAAATAAAGAATGCACTCCATAGTGAGCATATAGAATCAATTTTGGGTCATAGATG
The DNA here is from genome assembly GCA_024138015.1 of Lumnitzera littorea. Taxonomy (NCBI): domain Eukaryota; kingdom Viridiplantae; phylum Streptophyta; class Magnoliopsida; order Myrtales; family Combretaceae; genus Lumnitzera; species Lumnitzera littorea. The sequence goes on along the minus strand of JAMXBB010000009.1, from coordinate 10,420,785 downwards.
TGACAGACATTGGAATCTTTGATTCAACATGTTTTCATTGACCCATTTCTGAGGTGAGTAATGCACCATAACACTTATTCACCCTCTAAGAATCTAACTTACAACAAGCCAAGGTGAACAGGAGGGACAAACTCACCAACTACTGCATTCTAGAAGACAACATATCAAATGGCTCCATAAAGGATGGAAGATAACCATGCAGTCTCTATTTATAATATCAAAAGAAACACTTAAATTTTCCACAACTGGGTCATGTATCCAGCAGAAAAGCATATGACAAAATCAAAGGATTCTTTCACTGAAAACACACCACTAAACTTTCCAGAAACTTTAGGCTTCTCTCCTTAAGCTCTTCAGCATCGTTTTTCGATATTCCAGTCCCTGCATAGCAAATGAATGTTAAAGGATGAATGCAACAAAAGCATTTGCTTATACCTTTACTATAAATCAAGTCAAACAAAATTCAAGTGATGTGTATCCCAAAAATCTGAAAAGAGAAACATCTTAGGAAGTTCATCACAAGACTTAAGGTAAAATCAAATTCCTTTTAAAATCCCTTTGTAATAATATAAAGTATGAAATATAAAAACCCATACCAATTTACATGTATGAACTTTCAAAATCTAATTAAATTTGGCACGACATCAAAGCAGAAAGTCAGGTCCTAATTTTTCCCTTTTTCCATGCATCATCATTTGATTAGCCCATTCAATTATTTCCATTCTATGGGCCTCAATTAACACCCAAGCTCACATAAAGGTAATGTTAAAGCATGAATTTTAAAAGCACATACCAATCAATAAGCTTAAGCTTTTACCTGTGGAGAGCAGAAGGCACACCATGACTTTAGCCAGATTAAAAGCGTTAGCATATTGCATAAACGCAATACAAAATTAATGCACAATAAATGCTTTTTATTGACAACATCCCTATAACTGCATATGCTTCACTAAAGGAGTCGTTTGAGAACAGTATTTGCACAGTGTATGTTCTAATGGATTAGAGTAATTGCTCAAAACCACATTCAGAGTATGAGATATGCATGTAGTTTTTTCATTTTTTTTCAAAGAATCTCAACAACCCAGTTGGCTTATGCCTCTAGTGACAACAAAAAGTACCCTATCAGGTTGCACTGACCAAGAATTTGGACAATCCTTATCTTTCAACTAGTCAAAAGCTAGAAGTTCAAGTGGCTATCATAATTTCTAAATCAGTATGATTAACAATCATGAGATTTGTTAGCAACCCATTGCAAAAAACTATTGATATGAGAAAAAGGCCATCCAGAAGAACAAGAGGGAAGAGTGAGAACAATGAGCAAGTACCTAAACCTAATCCATCAAGCAGAGTGAGGAAAAGCCCGTGGAACAACGAATACTGGCCTCCTAAAATCCCCTCCGTAGTGTTTACAAAGGTAACCCAAGAAAGGATATCTCTCACGGTGACAGTTATCCCAGTCTCCATATTGTTGAACCACTGCAATAAAGAGGATGGATAATGCTTTAGTACAAATTTTGTAAACATTGCATATGACAAAATAAGCCAAAAAGGCAAGATCTTATAAAAGAGAAAATAATATGATAACCAGAGATAAGCAATTCTTTATAAATGAGAACTATTTCTTTTTTTAAATACAAGTGAATGGTGAATAAATATAGAAAATGAAAAGTGACCTAAAATGAATTCACAAAGAAAGACCAGTCTATGCATTAAAAGCTCCAATCCCTCCCTCTCTCCCCAAAATAGAGATGTTTTAGGATGACAATTCAGGAAAATACTGTTAGAAAGAAGAAAAAGGAGGAGAATCATAGGCAAAAGAAGACAAATTAACATTCTGCCAACAAGGAGTCTTTAAGACAAAGCCATATAAAGAACTGCTCAAGCATAAATTTCCTCCTATAAATCAGAAGTCAAAAGAGAATAGCAATAGTATTCAATGTCTTCTAAAAGCAAAGAGATAGACTAAATGCCATTAGAATGACTTCACATGGCAATACAAGTAAGAACACACACCTAACAGACGGAAACAGTATGAAAAATTCTGCACGAACTTGAACAACTAAGCTAACCACTTATTTAGTCAGCACATTTAACTTTACAATCATTATTGACACTGAGATCGTAATAACTGTAGCACCCACACACCTCCCTGAAAACTACCAAATGCCGAGGGAAAAATCATTATTACCTCCCAGAATTTTGCTATTGGATCAACAACATAAGAGATCTCTCGATTGGAGACACTGCACGTGGAGATGTGATGATGAGACACTAAATCAGAAAGGCATATACAGCTTAAAAGCCTACAACTCATGTATATATCTGTACTCCAAGATATGCGTAACAAGAGTCTTACCTTTGCATAACAATATTTCTCAACTCATTTACATTGATTATGGGAGGTACCCATATCTCAGTAAATCTGTTATGCAGTGCTAGAGATAGCTCCTTCTTACCATAATCACCACCAGGATTCATTGTTGCAAGAATAAAAAAGTTCTTATGTGCAACAATCTTCTCCACTGTAGGTCCCCCTTTCTCTGGCAAAGTCTACAGAAAGGAAATGTGAGAGAACAAGAATTATTTGACTGACAGCAAAACTACTAAGATTAAAGTATCAATTTGCATATATACACATGAATCAGAAAAGCGCTACTCACCAATGTTCTTTCAGGCTCCAAAACACTATTTAATCTTTCAAGCACACTGTCGTCAGCCAATGATATCTCATCCACAAGAAACAGATGTCCAGACTTCATTGCTTGCACAAGAAGCCCATCTTGCCATGTAAAGATAGCCTGCCACTTTTGTTGGACCTGCTCAAGGTCCCTCTTTCTTTGCTCAAAAGAATCAAGCTCTTGCAATGATACCCCAGAAGATAAAACTAGACCCTTGCGGTAACTATCCATAATCTTACTCAACTGATCAAGAGTTGAAGCAGCCTGACCAATATCATATGATATCGACTGCAATAAAAAACACTATGAGAAATGACATACAAACAAAGGCATGAAAAGACCGTTTCTAATCCAAATACATACCAAAGACCCAGGATAGTTGACAAAAGCCTTTGTAAGCATTATATCTTCAACTAGAGATTTAAATTCTGAAACCAGCCTCGATCGCTCACGAACAGGATAAAAACCCTGTACAGTAATATCATAAGCCCACTGATTGAAGGAAAGAATTCTATCTGAAACTCAATCTTTGACATAATATATAGAATATATTTCGATTTTCCTAGTTTTCCAAGAAGAAGATCTACAAAGTAACATACCCCAATAAAATCAGAGGTCTCTGTGTAATGGTGGCAATTTAAAATGTGCAGTTTAGACTTCAAAATAATACTTAGCATCTGGCATACTGTTGTTTTACCACCACCAGTTTCGCCTACTAGAAGAACAGGCTCACGCATTTCATAGCAACGCTTGATGAGAAAATACAGCCTCCACATGCTCCTTGTCCAAACAATACTACAACAAACCAAATAAGCATAAGTAAAAATATAACCCAACATTGATTTATAGACAAAACATTTCAGATGTAGACATACTTCTTCAAGCTCTCTGAATCCTCAATATTGTCAAATTCCATAGCATGCTTAATGTCTAAACAATCCTACAAAAAAAGAGGAGTTAGGATTACTTATGAAAAATACCAAACAAGACATCACCCTAAAACCAACACATGCAGATAGTAAAAGCATATGCATTCTACCATTAGCTCTTTCAAAAGATCTTCATTCATCCACATAAAAACTTAACTAGTATATTTGACAAAGCCCAAAAAATTTACACATTCAAGTGAAAAATAGTAGACATTTCAATTTAAAAAAAAAACAATGGTTTTTAAACATTTGATTTCCTTCAGCAATAAATTGAAAAGGTAATGTACTACTAAATACATCTTTTTTTCTTTGAAAATTATTATGGGGTTTAACTAATTCAATAATTAGATGATTGGAGTTACCGAATTATTAGTCTAAGTTAGTAAGAGAGCCAGCAATAATTAACTCATTATCTATTCCAGGTATATTATAATCTCTAAAAATAAACACAATTCACTCCCTTGGAAGAAAGATCAATACCTGCCAGTAAATATCTTCATCTAATGGTACATGAAAATGATGGCTAAGAACTTCTTTGACCACATTTTTCTCTCCTTCGTCTCGCAACCTCTCTGCTAAAATATAGTACCCTTCCTTGGCTAAATCTTCATAACGATGTTTTTTAACAGAAGAAAGCTCGTCTGATTTAGCTTCCTTAACACGATTAGCCCAACGAAACAAATCACGTGGAGTTATGAATCCATGCTTTCCAGCAAAAACGTTGCTTTTCTGCCTGTGTAACTGCAAATCCTTCATCACATCCACCATTTTTTTTGCATAGCTTCCACTAATCTTGCATCGATTCTCTAATATCAAGCTAAGTTCTTCATCTGGGATCTCATCCACATGAATCTCCACAAACCGGTTACGGAAGGCTCGAGAAAGCACTTTCCGCCCTCCATATACAATGGGTGGATTTTGAGTGGCAAAAAGCATGAAATCTGGATGTGCCCTTATAGTCTCTTGCAATTCAGGTACAAATATCTCCCTGTTATCATCCAATAAACGGTTTAAAGCTTCCAACACATTTGAGGGAGCTAGGTTGAGCTCATCTAGAACAATCCAAGAACCATTACGAACTGCCCTTACTAATGCTCCTTCATTAAATACCAGCTTTCCACTACCATCTGTTATGTAGGAGCCCAAGTACTCCTGTATGTCAGTGTGTTCGTGGTTATTGACCCGCACAAATTCATGACCAGTCGCAGTGGCAAGATACCTTACAAGACTAGTCTTCCCACTAGAAGTGGGTCCCTGCAAAAGAACTGGATATTTTTTCATAAACACTGCACGAGCAACATTTTTGAGTTGCTCCAAAACACTCTTAGTCAATACATAATTCTTCACAAAATCATCTGTACCAGAGTTTGCCTCGATAGTAATATAAGAATCAAAATTTAACTTTGGAAGCATGTTTTCTTGGATACCCCCTAACAAAACTGACATGATCTTTTGGTTCATTATCTTTGCACTAGGTCTATCCAACATATTGACAAAGAACATGCAGAATCCATCATATAAGGCCTTCTCAATTTTAAAGGATTGTCCAGCCTTTCTCGTGAACTCTAGAGCTCGGAAAAGAGACCTCAAACTATATTGTGGCTTCTGATTAGCACCATCCTGAAGCCATTGTTCAGAATCCCTTGCAGATTTGTAGAAACTCCTTATTTTCTCCATCCACTGTGCCTTTTCCCAGATACCATTCATAAAGCAATTAATAAATCGTTCCAGATCATCATCATCCAATGCATCATCTATGAAGTACTCCGTGAATCTACTACGTACAGAATAAGGTAACTCTCGCTTCCCTACATCAGTTGCAGGATTCATACAGGCAAATATCCTAAAATTGGGGTGCCTTTTGATATAACTAGCATCTCCTCTTTCAGCTAAACAAAGAGACCCCTGATCCCCTTCAAGGACTCCAGTAACTCTCAGCAAAATTTCTGGAGGAGCCAAATTAACCTCATCTAGTAAAATCCACTCACCCTTTCTAAGAGCATTGACAAAGGCCCCTTCAACAAAAGAGAATATCATTCCTCCTAATCCAATTTGTCTGCATGCCACTTTTAGTTTAAAGGAAAATTTCTCCCATGCCTCAATTGTTTCCTCATTCAATGTTCTTTTCCGCTTCTTGCCAGGCCTACATGCTGCAGCCTCCATTGTCTTAGTAAAAAACTTTACACCCTTATCAATACCGTTTAATAAAACTTTCCAATTCTTATCACACACATGCTTTTGTAAGCAAACAAGAAAATTGGCATTAACCTGCAAACCACCATAAAAGATGACAGCTTAGATAATTGCAGTGCACATGACTTGCTGAAAAAGGTGTCATTTCAATTCAGATTAACGACCAACACGTTTGTACACCTAAACTAATAGATACGAGTACAACTTGGTTTAAAAAATATTCTTTACTACTCTCCCTCACTTGTTGAAAGGTAAGTGACTGAAGCTCTGCAAGTGGAACAATTATGAAAGGGTGAAATAGTAGCACAACGGCAACTCATGACTGCCTACTCCGATATCATGTTATATACACGTAAAAAGAATCTTAGTTAGCTGAAGCCTGAACCATTCACACTAGATGCCTATTCCACTCATCCATATCACATAATAAGAAAGAATGAACACAACAAAATGAAAACCGAAATGCTCCAACAGTTTCAGAGTACCTTCATTGAAAATGTCTTGGAAAACAGATCCTCAAATTCCTGATACAATTGAAGGCATACAGATTGTGCATTCATAGGCTTAAAACCCCCCAGCAGATCAGCAATATCACTTTGTTGACTCAAGTTCTGAAACCAGATGATAAAAATTTAAACAAGAATACATAGTCATACAAAATTCACATACAAATCCAAACAGAGATGTCCTACAATTACATATGCCTTCCCTGAGTAAGAACACATCAACAGGTACATGCAGTCAGTATGAATGAACAGGTATAAACTCACTAACTAATCTCCAGAAACTTACCAAAACTGTGAGCCTCTGACCCAAACTTGAAGCTAGGTGCTGCACGAGTGTTGTCTTCCCTGTACCTGTTTCCCCCACCAGGAGAACAGGCTCGTTGTACTTGACAGAGCAGGCTACTCTTTCAATTGCATGCAGGCACCTATGAATTCCTACAAAAGGTTTCTTCTGATCATGTAGCTGCAATGGACAACAAGCATTCCAAGTCATTGAGCCAACACAAAAGATAAACTATATTAAGAACAAGAAAACTTCCACCAACCAGTGCTGGAGCACGAGGGAGAGAGATGCGACCAATTTTAAGCCAAGATGACAGATCCTGCAATACACGTGGTTAGCAACAAAAGATAGCAGAAAGCAAGAAAACAAAATCTGGCAACATTAAATGGAGGAAACCTGAATTACAGGCTCATCAACAGGATATAAAGTCTCTGCCTCTGAAACAGGAACAGCCCAGATCCTTGCAATCTCCTTCCTTATGGCCAGTCTGCTCTCCATTGTCATTGAGAAGGCTGCAAATATATCTATAGCCTGAAAGAGAAAAGGAACATAAAATGATCAGAAAGTAGTAAATACAATCACAACTAAATCATTAAATAACATCATGTTATTCCACACCTCCCGATATATGCAATAGACATAAGTTGATGAGCTGTGCTCTGTGAGGTCATCACTTAAACCTACTATCCGTTTGCACCATTTGAGGAAATCCCTGTTACAAATTTACAAATATAAAAACAATGAAAAAATAGAAAAGCATTTACCCATTAAGAGGTTATGCCTTAACACACGACAGCAAGATTATCATGCCAATATACTATTACCTTAATGAAAATCTCCCAGAGGAAGGGGACACAGCATTATCTCTTATGAAATTCTGGCCAGTCACAAAATTTATCCTTTCAAAAGTTTCTGCACAGATAAACCAGTTATAGGTTAAACTACAAAGTCTCTCCTTCCAACAAGGAGTCGAACCAGGATACTTAAAAAGAACATTGCAGTTCACCAATTAGCTTGTCAGTGAGAGACTCCAGTTTTGGAAACCAAGCAGCCACTATGTCTTCCAAGTCCTCATGACTTAACCGCCCAATCATAACCTTCCTCCATTGTGTTCCTGGACCACTTGAACCTGAGAGTGGAACGAATTGCATTATGTTGAAGTATCAAAAAACCATCAATTGGGACATAAAGTTCTCATATAATACAAATCTAATTTTTACTGACCCAGCCCGACAACAGGGAATCACCAGGACAATAGGTAACTAATGGGGCCTTTTTCTTAACCACTTAAACCAAAAGTTCTTAACTTTGTATTCACTACCCTGTCCTCGTATAAATTTATCACTACTTCTCCTGCAATTGATGTAGGATAATCATTTGGGACATCACATGATTGATAGTAGTAGTAACAATTCCGATGGTGCCTATAATGAAAGGAGAGGAATTGTCGAAAGCAATATTTTTTGAAATGCAGAACAAGACATAAGGTAGGGAGTCTTTTATTTTTATATCTATTAATGAAAAAGTTAAAAGAAGGCACCAAGCAAACCTCTTGTGTGAAAACTTGAAGTTGAGACGGTTGAGAAAAGTCGAAAACTGTCTGCTACACTTATTTCCTGCAGATGGTACAATGATGCACCAGAAGCTTAAAATAACCAACCAGAAATAGTAATATAACATTCTTTTTTTTTCCTGTAAGTTACTAAGATCCTTAAGTTCCTTTTATTTCACACAGTATTAAACATGGGTACTTGCGACCATCAAAGGAAACATACAGGCCTACATACACATGCGCATGTGTGTGCACACGGACACACATATACATATAATCAACTTAACCAAAGAACACAAGGTATGCAGAGCACCATGGATCCTTTTGCGTTGTATTTCGTAAGTTTTTTTTCTACTTTTACCTTCCTTTTTTTTTTTAAAAAGCAAGCTTATGAGCTTCTGGTTGAATGGTGAAACTAAAAAATATGATGCTAATAGCACAGCTTTTATTAAACCACAACTACTGATGAAGGTTACCCACAAAAAGAAAAAAGGGGGCAACAAAATGTAACAACTGGAATTGGTGTTCTTTTATATATATTTTTTCTTTTTGGGTTTTTTTTTGGGTGGTTGGTTGTTTTGTGGGTGGGGAAAGCTTGATCAAAAATGAAAGAATTCACCTCTCCATGGCCTGTTCGAAAGTAGCTAGCTCCTTCAAGAAGAGGTAATATAATTGAATGAACATCGGCAGGTGCTTCATCAATGTCCTCGAGAACGACCCAAAATCCACTCATTATAGCCTGTGCATGACCCAAATAAGTAATGGAGAGGAAAGAAGGAGGGGGGGGTGGGGGGGGGGGGGGGGGGGGGGGTGGGGGGTGGCCTTTAAGTATTTACCTGTCTGGAGAAGCAAAAGTATTCATGGTACTGAGTATACAAACCTGAGTAAGCGACCCCGGTTGCCATTTAAATTCACCAGGTTGCTCTGCACAAACATAACTCCCAACCAATGTCTTGCCATCCATTTGGTCATCCATGCGAATAGATAAAACTGAGATATAAATAAAACACAAAGACAATGAGAAAAGGGGGAAAGGAAAAAAAAAAAAAAAGGGAGAGGTGGGGCGGAGGAGAATTCGGTCCCTGAAAAAAAAAAAAACAGCTGCAGCAGAAGAAGAAGAAGAAAGAAAGAAAGAAAGAAAGAAATATGATCCACATAAGTAAAATGGCATGTAAAAGAAGAACATGAACTGTCACATTGAAAATGTAATCCTTGGCCAACAAAAATAAAGCTAACTGACACTGGCTCACAACTAACTGCAAGCTGCCACCTCTGCCAAGGTTTTGAAGGATAGCTGATGCAGAAAGTGTCAAAAGTAATCTATAGAAGCTGTATTATGATAGGATGGAGTAGTTCAATCTGCACCTGATTCTAGCTATTCGACAGATGTACAACTATTACAGAGTACAATTTAGACGAACCTGTTAACAATCTTTTTTGATAATTATCCTCTCAGTTTTTTTTTTAAAAAAAAAAACCCTATACCTCTTAGCAATTTTTACTTATCTTCCTAAGAAATATTTTACTTCTCAAGAAAGTCTCTATGCTAGATGTAAGTTGATTAAGATGTAAAAAATGAACATGACAACTGCAGTGAAAATTTAAAAAAAAAAAAAACACAGAACCTATACTACCATGCTCAACAATTATGCTAGAAAAATACCAATAAGAGTAGTAATAGCCCAATATGCACAACAGCTAGAAACTAGAACCCTTCATCATGCTCTATGAATGGCTCTCTTTAACCTAATACTCCATTCTAACTATGTAAATAACATTATATAACGCCCCTCATGTCAAAATTTTGAATCGACCACCCAACCTGAGGTAGTGGTTTCTAACAAGGAAATTTCAGCGTTTAAAAGATATTGTGGATAAATTAACATGGCACAACCTATGTTAATACATACCATAGTTGCCACTCTCTTCAGCTAATTTCTTTATAAGAGCAGATTTCCCAACTCCTGGGGGGCCATAAAGAAGAACAGGCCACTTCTGTGATGCAGCTAACAGAACCATCTCAAAGCATCTCCTTACTGCCGATGTCAATACAAATGGTGTAGTACCAGGTTTCTCATTCCTGAATGCACAGAGACAAATCTCAGATATTTTCCAATTCCAGAGAACGTTTTCATAAATTTTCCGACTACTTCAGGGCTCATTTGAGTAAAATTAGCAATTTAAAGGTATAGGAGGTATAGGAAAAGGCTTGCGTGCATACAATGTAGCTAACCTTTGACTCGAAGGTGATGGCTCGTTGTCTCTTAGTCGAGACAAAGCCCTGGAGTATACAGGAGAGGACTCAAGAAAATTATTTTGACTGAAGTGGACCTCTCCTTTGGATTTTATTTCTTCAGGTGATCCAATATACAATCCAGCTTTCTCAAGGCATACATCACAACAAAATTCCTGCCAGCTAAAATAGGAGAAAAAGCATAAGTACTGAGCAAATTTTGTAGGAAGGTGATGTTAGCATTCACAGCTATTTAAATAGAAAGAAAACGAGACTCACCGCATCAAACATTCAAATGCTTCCTTGGGCTGTATGCCAAAGTTCATACAATCTGTATATGTCAATTTGAAAATAACTCTTATAATCTGAGTTGTACACCATCTTATGTCATATTCCAACTCAGTATGAATTGAAACATCCATAAACTTTGTAGCAAGGTCCAAAAAACAAGACCAGTCCCAAAGTTTAGAGAACATCTCAGGTGAGATTAAGAGCATGCGATAGGATGTCCTCAACACCCGAGAAAGATGATCTACTCCCTGGTTGAAGACAAGGGAGGAGGGAAAAAAAGGAAAAAAAGGTGTAAAGGAGACCAGCTAGATTAAAGAACTTGTTAAAAAAATTAATAAATAATTATATGGGCTGCAACATAATTCTAACAATGCCCGTCAAAATCGACAGCAAACCACAGTTGCAGGGCTATCCCAAAGCTGCTGCTGCAGCAGAAAGCTAGCTCGTAAGTAAGAGTCAATCTATTAAGAGCAAAAAGTACCTCAAAATCTGTATCTTTCTTCATAATTCGTTGAAAAGGTGCCGGAGCAAATTTAAAATAATCTAACACAGACCTGCACAAATGAGTAAGTTCTATCAGAAAGGAAGGTGAGAAATTTATTGCAGATCTAATATTTGTTTTTATGTCATGTGTCTTAGGTTGAAGATGTTAGGAATTTTCTTAAAATTTACCCCATCAAGAAAGGAGCCAAATCAAGGGCACGACAGAAGGCAAGGCAAGCGAGCTCGTGAAGGTTCAATCCTCCTCCACTCCGAACAAAACCCTCAAACAAATTACTATCCCAAGTGTCTATATTCTCCAAAATTTTTTTCTCATCCACCTCTTCAAGACTAGTCTCCGAATTTGATCTCAAATTAGGCACCAGTCTAAGTAAAGACACGACTTTCTTCACGATCTTCAGCGCCAGCGGACGGAAACATCCGATGAGTGTTATAGTGTAATCCGGATGCACAAACACATCCCCTAACAATCCAACAACTTCTTCCTCCGTCATCAATCCTCCCTAAACAAAAACAAAACAAACAATCAATGAGACAACAAAATCCTACAGATATCTATATTTTCCACCGAAAAAAAAAAATAGTTTATGACAATGTAGTACGTGAACAGACGAAAAATACTGTGTACACCTTTTTCGCAAGAGAATCAAACCGAGGCCGACGCGAAAGCTCGGGGCAGCGAGCAAGAAATCTATTGAAAGAAAATTCGAGATTGAAACTCCCGTCCATTGTCGTTGAAATTGTGTAACGTGATTAAGTTGTTTAACACAAGTATGAGTGACGAAATTTCAAAAAATCGTGTCTACTGTATGTACGTGTGTGATGTGTGTAGAGAAACTGGTTCTTTCTAGGGTTTAAGACAAACCCTCACAGTCTCGAATGTGATATTTGAGGAAGGAAGGCGCGGTAGCGCGGGCAAACGAGTTCATAAAACGTGCATGCATAAGGTTGATCAAACTTGGCTTCCAAGAACGGCTGAGCATAGAATATATATATTATTATAGTGAAGGTCAAGGTGATTATACAAGGAAGGTTAGCCTCGGCCAAAGAAAATTATCCTACTTCTTAAACAGAATATTTAAGAATTGTATCTTATTAAATAGAAAAAGAAAATTTTTTTGGGTTTTTTTAACTAAATAGTGCAATAGTAAGTAAGTTTTAGTTTATAGGAATTTATGATGTATTTTAATTTTACAATGACTTATATATGTATTTACATTTTTATCTTTTACGACACGCTTAGTTGATTTTATAATAATCAAATAGAATAACAATTCCTCTCTTTCCCATTTATTTTACTTTTGGTTGTAGCAATGGCTACTCAATAGAATTGTTATTATTGAAAAATGAAAATTACAATTTCTTTACAAGACCAATGGAATAATTATTATTTGATTTTTTTTAGCTGTTTTCAATTTTATTTATGAGAACTCAAAATAACTATAAGGAATAATTATTACTTTTCTATTTCATTCTTGAATAATTATAATTTTATTCTTATAATATTTCATTTCCTAAATCAAACGTTTGGTAAATACACAATTTGAAAATGATTCCAAGCTATGTGCAAATAAAAATCTAAATTATAATATATATTATTTTACTTTTAAAAATAAAAAATTTAAAGACAATTTATCTAAAGTATAGACATCATTACATCTTATAATGTGATATATAATTTTTATATAAAAAACAACTTAAAATGAATTACTAAATAGTAATTTACTATAATAAAATATAAAAGGTAAGATTTTGCAAAATTATATTAAATATGTTAAAAAATGGTGGAAATATAGTAACGATGCTATAAAAAGTCATATATAAAAAATTAAAAAGTTTATGAAATTATATATTATAATATAATATGATATAACAAAGAATTATGGAAATGCATTGATAATACCGTAAAAAAGTTATATAGAAAATGAAAATTTTTTCGAAACTATATATTATAATATAATTAATAAAAGCAACAATTTGATGGTTTTACTTAAATGAAAAAGTTTTGAAATATCATGTTATTGTGTAGTTTAGAATATAATTGATAAAAGCAACATCATCATAAACAACTTATTAATGGTATAATATATAAATAGTCATAAAAATGGAATAATTATTATTATTTAATTGTTTAAGAAAAATAATTTATTACAATTTGATGTGATGGTTTTCAATACAATAGTGCATCATTTAAGAAGTGCTATAATTTTCAAAATGTGTGCAATAAATATCATGAATGCCAAGAGTTATGATACTTTAGAATCAAATTATGCAAAAGTAGCAACTATTCCCAAAATTTTATCACTTGTACAAACGGACATGTTTACTGAAAAAAATACTAATAATAAAATGTTCAATATAAATGACCGCAGACAGTACAAAAGGATGTATTTACTGAAAAAATAATAATAATAAAGGATTCGGTGTAAAATATACTTATTAGAAAATAATAAATTTACTTAGAACACTTTATGACTAATATATTAACCACATATATTTATAAAGTTGTTATAACTACGAGATAAATATAAGCCCTACAAATTAACAACTAGAATGTTAGCACCAAGTTTATTTATTATGAGACTATAAAAATTAATAGAAATGACTCTATGAGTATGAGTTTGGATTTTGGGAACAAAATGGCAAAGTATTGATACAGTTAAAAAAGCTAATTGTTATGTAAGGAAAATATGAAATTCAAGTTACCATAACTAATGGATTCTTTAGAGATAAACTATTTTGGTAATAAAGTTGATAAAATAATACTAAATATTATTCAAAGATAGCACGTACTTACTAAATATATTTAGTGTGTATTACAAATTATTAATACTTTAAATAAGTATATAATATACCTATATTTGTTAAACAATTAATAAATAAATGGGAAGACGTGACCAAATACGAAGAAGTCCCCATGATTAAGGCGTGGCAGCCCTGGGGGAAATTATATGTTAGAAGAATATCTGATGACACGTAATATTATAAGGAAATTAAAAAGAAAAACCCTCAACATGTTGAGCTTGAGTTGTATGCATTTTTTTTTTTTTTGCCGACTCTATGGGCTTACATAGTACTCCACCTACATCCTAATCATCTCTTTAGACAATTTGAAGACCCATAGTACTCCACCTACATCCTAATCATCTCTTTAGACAATTTGAAGTTTGAGGAAGTTAAAGGGAACTCAAAAAAGCTGAAGGAGGATTTAAAAGATTTGGAAAGAATAGAAGGAAATTAAGGTGTATGAAGGTAAAGAGTCCAACCACAAACGGATGCAAAACAACCACCAATCCACTATAAAGCTACCTTAAAAGTGGTAGTTGACAACCCCTTATTAACAATCATCATAAAATTCTACTTGTTGATAAGATATTTTAAACATATATCTCTTAAGTTCATGCTAGCCTGTCTAGACCTTGAGTTGACCCAATTAGGCCTATGGCTTAACCTGATTTGCTAACACCCAACCTTGTTACATTGCTAGCTAACCTTAGCATAAGCCTATAAGGAGGCCTACCTAAGCTTAGAGACTCAATCAAACTATCATGACTCTATAAATCTGGAGTACATCAAACTCCACATTTTAAGTCGTGCAAACGTATCAAGATATTACTTATGCTCCCCTAATTCTCAGTAGCCCTCCTCTGAAAATATTACTAAGCATCCAAACAATAACTTACTTACACTCTTTGTACACTCAGATTATATTTGAGCTTTTTGCATCCTTACTATCTCCCTTACGCATAAATACTGACTTAAATATTAGAGTGGCAATGCTGAACAACACCTCAGTGGCCCTCATCGTATGTTTTTTTGCAAGCTCATTATGTAAACGTAAAGCCCAAATCTTATTCACTCTACTAATCAAATCCTACCGATGACATTTGGCTCCATTTGTGGGAAATCAACTCACCCAATACTCAAAATACTACAAACACATTTCTCTCTTAGCCTAATCATCACGTCTTACATTGTGAATCCAAACAAGAACTAACCTATTGAGCCCACCCTGAGCAGCATCGATTAGAGTAGCTCGAAAAAATGTTGGAAGAATTGGTGGTAAAGAGCACCCAAATAGAGGAGCACAATAAGAAGCTCCAAACTAGGTTAGATGAGGTGGAAAGGCAAAGTAGGATACCTTCCCTTACAAAAGCTTCGGATGCCAATGGTAACTAGAATCGCCATTTCCATCAACAATAGACAACAGGGCATCATAGCCTAACCTCCTAGTGCAAGAACAACAAGTGCTATCTGTAGTTGACCGAGACCGTACCCTTATAGGCAATGAGCAAGTGGTCAACTCCCATTGCGAAGTTGCCTATTCAACAACATGTAGAGTTCATGCGGCTGAGAATACTGACCTAAACAAGCTCCACTAAATGGTTAAGAGGGTCTTCAAGAAACAGGAGAGTAAGGCAATTAAAGGTACTGGACTTGTCAAGAACAACAAAAGCCCTTTACTAGGGGTGTTTAAGACAAGGTCCTTTCTTTGAACTCTAGGCTCCCCACCCTTGATATATGATGGCACTAGTGATCCTAATGATCATCTGCTTCGCTTTTGTACCCTCATGAACGTCCATGGTCTTAGGGATGCAATCATATACAAGGCCTTCCTAAGCATCTCGAGAAAGGTAGGTCGGACATAATTTAACCATCTACCTGACAACTCCATTCCTTCCTTTAACGAGTTAGCTCTTCACTTTAACCTCCATTTCCACACAAGGTAGTGAAGTTAGAAAAATCACACCTAAACTTAAGCCTCAAAGTCGAAAGAAAAACCCTTATCGCCTCAAAAAAGGGGTTTAATAAATGGCAAGCCACAAACGTTTCTTCATCCTTCTTAACTTCCTTGACAAGCTACAAGGCAGATAAAGTGGGAACACTAGTTTTCACATTAAGACTTTGAATCATACTTGGTCTTGCTTCATCCGTGAGAGTTAACAGGTCGTTTTCCTGAGAGCCTATCTAAGGATACCTCTTCCTTACACCTAATCAAGCAAAAGGAGGGAGAAACCTTTCGGAAGTATGTGGTATGGTTCAATAATGCCGTAGTAGAGATCCCTCGGCTCAACAAGGGAGTTGCTGTACATATTATATAACTCGACATTACACCTTCTAAAGACTTTTTCTATACAAAAGCAAGCCCAAGACTGTAGTTGAGTTCTAATAGAAGGCTTAAAAATAATGGACTAGGAGGACAATATTCATACCAGGCATGAAGTTGACCTTCAGAGGTTGGGCAGAAAAAAAAAGACAAAGACAAGAGGTTTGTTAAAGACTGCCTTGGTGGCAAGTAACCAAGCTGCCCTGATGGAGGGAACCTCTATAACAAGAAGCGCCTTTCACCTCCGCAAACATATACCCTTAAATCGACCTCTAGCTTAAGTATACAAGGAGGTTCAGGAGAGAAGCCTACTGTAGAAGCCCCCCAAGACGAAGGGGAACTTTAGTCTTTGGAACTCAAACAAATTTTGTCGATTTCATGATGATTATGGCCATACCACTAATGAATGCTTCCAGCTGAAACATGTCATGCAGTAAGCCATCTAAAGGGACTACTTCTATGAATACGTGGCCAATGGCAATGATGGGGTAGAAAGGCTACCTTAGAGGTAATGGATCGATGATGCTTGAAAAGAAGAGAACAATGACCATTGGAACAACCGAGCCCCAACAGTATTATCAACATTATTGTTAGGGGTCTCATCCAAAGAGCTAGTTGACTTACACCTCGACTAACACCCCATACGAAGTGATGGTTGTAAGAGAAAAGAGGTAAAGGTAGGACACCTCTATCTCTTTCTTTGATGACGACCTCGAGGGGGTTAATAACCTTCATCAAAATGCCCTTATGATTAGGGTAAGGATCTTAGACTTTAAGGCCTTCAAAATCATGGTGGACACTGATAGCTCCACCGACATCCTCTTCAAGCACATTTATGATAAGACATAGAAGAAGCTACCTATGTGAATGAAGTTATATCACCACAACCCGACCGGCTTCAATAGGGCAGTTATCCAACCTAAGGGCATCATCATGTTGGATATGGAATTGGACGACGATGATAATGTCACTAGACAGCCAATAGAGCTTGTGGTGGCAAACTGCACATTCCCCCGTAATGTAATTATAGGATGACTGAGCCTAACTAACTTTAAGGTCATTATGTCATCCCTCCACCTAAAGGCTAAGTTCCCTACTTTAACTAGACTAAGAATTTTCATATGTAACTAGAAGCTCTCCAAGGAGCTGTATCTGAAGGTAACCCAAGGTGATGACATCTTCGCTTTAGAAACAAGCCTATAGGAGAAACCGATTAAAAGGGGCAATTTAAGCAAAAAAATAAAGGAGGTGCAGATCAGCACCAACCCCGACCAGATTACTAAAGTTAAGGTCAAAACCCCTCTAGAGGTGAAGAAGGCTATTGTTTAACTCCTACGGGCCAATGTAGATTGGTTCACCTGATCGCCGTCAAATATGCCTAACATCTCGACTAACTGAGCAACCCATAACCTTTAGATTGATGAGAAGATCTAACCTATCAAGTAAAATAAGAGACACTTTGCTCCAAAACAATAAGCTACGATAGAGGAAGAAGTGCAAAAACTACTTAAGGCAAGCTTCGTCTGAGAAGAGAAGTATCCAACTTGACTAGTAAATGTAGTGCTGGTAAAGAAGAACAGTGGGAAGTGGCAAATGCATGTCGAC
This sequence comes from Lumnitzera littorea, assembly GCA_024138015.1. Taxonomy (NCBI): domain Eukaryota; kingdom Viridiplantae; phylum Streptophyta; class Magnoliopsida; order Myrtales; family Combretaceae; genus Lumnitzera; species Lumnitzera littorea. The sequence continues at coordinate 10,402,907 of JAMXBB010000009.1, read as the reverse complement.
TATAGCGACTACAATAAAGTGTATCTAAAGAATTGCTTCCCTCAACTAAGGATGGTCAGCTAGTCAACTTCGCATCAAGATATGCTCTATTAAGTTTCATAGATGCTTTTTTGGGCTATAACCAAATTAAGATTAACCTTAAAGATAAAGTCTACAACTCCTTCATCACGAACTTCATTACCTACTGCTACATTATCATGCCCTTCGACCTCAAGAATGCTAAGATGAAGCATCAGTGAATGGTAACCACATTATTCAAGCCCATGCTTGGACGTAATATGGAGGTGTATGTGAACGATATGATTGTCAAGAGCAAGCAGCCTAAAGACCACAACAAGGATCTATAGGAGGCCTCCAATAGGATGATAAAGTATGATATGAAGCTGAAACCCCAAAAGTATATATTTAAGGTCACATCCGACAAGTTCTTAGGCCTTATGGTCACTCACCGCAAGATTGAGGCCAACCCTCAAAAGATCACCGCCATTAGAGACACGAAGGCTCTCATTACGGTTAAGGAAGTTGTAAACCCTAAAGCCAAGCCAAGTAACCATAGGTTTGAACTTAAAACCCAAGGTTTAGGACGATCGGTTAAAGGATCCAATCAAACCCAAATTATAAACTATTTAACAAAATACCAATAAAAATGACCCTGTAAACTTAAATTTAAGAAAGTGAGTAGTAAAATAGGAGACTATAAAATTTTCAAATTTTAAGCATAATAATTGCTAATTACCGAAAAGGCAAAAAGTGTAATATAATAACTAATAAATTAGTAGAGATAGATTATATGTATACTAAAAATTTTAGAATGACCAAAATAATATTTAGGAATGTTCACGTGTACCCTATATGTATTTACGTGTAGATAAAAATACACGTAATTGCTAAAATAGGTCGAAAATTAAGTAAATAATTAAAGAAAAATACAAAATAATTATAAAAAAATCAGAAAAAAATCAGAAGGAGAGGTCTGCAACTAGATCAGGTCGTGACTGAAAAGAAAAAAAATTAGCCAATAAAAATTTGCCAAACTAAAAGCCTAAAATCAAGGAAATGGGCAAAATCACATCAAATTAATGCACATTAATTACTATGTTTGTCTATAAATAAGGAAAAAATTCACAGAAGACATTTGGACAGTTTGTAATCTGAGAAAAATCAAAACACAAGAAAAATCGAGAGAAATTCCAGAAAATAAAAAAAAAGAAAGAAAACTGTGCAGATTAGCAAGGTGAACTAGAACCACCACCTGGGACCGAACCACCACCACCCTACACTAGGACCAGCGTCTGGACCGGCCGACAGCCTTGGACCGGGTTTGGACGGCCAGAAAGCTTTGAACCGGTTAGTCATTTATTCACCCCGATTTTTGTATAATTTTGTAAAATTAGTTATTTTGCCCAGAAAATTATGAAACTTGTTATTCTGAGGTTTTATTGTATGTAGATTTAGGGAAAAATATTGATTTAGTTTAATTATGTCTGGAAATATAGGGTTCTTAAGAAATTGTTCAAAACCGAGCATGATTAAACCGGAAATTAAATAGGCTTAGGGATGTAGTTTGGGGCTCAAAATTTTTCTGTAGGATTCTCATATGATGTAGAACAGTGCTATGAAGCCCTTTTTTTTAAATTAATTTTAAAAAATTTTAAGTTAATTTTTAGCCCTAAAATGATGGTAAAATTGGGTGATTTGGGATTAATTAGGTAATTAGGATGTTAATTACTGATTTGGATCTTGATTAGATGATTAAGGAAGTTAATCTCTGCAGTGGAACCCTAATCCTAGCTTTTAGGTACTAATTATGGTTAATTAGGGAAATTAGGTAAAAAATATGTGAAATTAGGAATATGTGAAAATATAAATTACTAAATTTAAAAACTAAATTTAAAAAAATAAAGTTATTTGGATAATATTATAATTGAAATCAGAAAAATAATAAATCTGAATTAATATTTAATTTTAAGTAAATATCTTAAAATGTAAGATTTTTACACATCGGGAATAAATCCGATATCCCAATTAGGGTTAGAGTGTACCGAATAGTTAGAATACCAAAATTTCGACCCAATAGGATATTTGAATACCCGAGCATAAGGTGATTAATGTCACATTAGGATTCGAGCCTAATTACGACTTAGGAATTAAAACTAGAATCTAGTTTAGGAGCCGAACCCCGAAATAAAATACAACGAATTATTAATACGTTGTAGGTATACATGAGGAAAATGAGTTACATTATAAATTAGAATAAGAATCCATAAAAATAAGTACTAAAAGGACCTCTTTGCATTATAGGACACCCAGAAACAAATCAGCTCACAATTTGAGGATCGAGCGATCGAGCAAATTCAAGTAAGTTGGGTTATTGCTTATTATAATAGAGTACTAGTTTTGTAGTACTCGGAGACTTAGGCTTGTATATGCTTGTGATTGTAAGTAGTTTGCGCATGTGTTTGATGTATCTGAATTCGTGCTGGAATTTGTGCTGTGAGTGATTTTGTGACTGATTTAATTGGTATGAACTTGTTTGAAAACCTTAACCGGAATTTAATCTTAGTCGACCATAATAACCGAAAACGTCATGCATTGCAACCCGTTAGGGGATCATAGGACTCTCCAACCAAATACCGACCCCTTCGAGAGGGATAGCGCAGGATTGCAAAATGGTCCCTTCTTCATCCTCAGTCGAACTAAGTGACAGGAGAGGAGGTCGCGGCGGGGGTGAAGTCAATGGTTCGAAGGTAGTCGCGGGAGGAGCGAGGTCTCCATTGCACAAGCCTGGGTTTGGTTGTGAGCTGTTGCATAACATGGAACTCCTCAACCCGGATCGGAGCGGGTGAAATTTCTCTGATTTCACAACGGACCGGACTACGTTGTGCGATGACACTTGATTGTTGCATTGCATGAAAATAATTGTTTGATAACCCTATTTGTGCTTGTATGCATTCATGAGTCTCCAATTCAACTTACTTATAGATCCTTTTGCAGGTTCTGATTTGTAATCTCTTCAAGTACCATGCCGCCCTACAATTATCCAGAGGTTAGTCTTTTTGAAGCCAGGGGTATGAGGATCGAGTTATTTAGCTTAATGTGTAACCAGACTGACCTTGTAGTTAAAGGATGAAGACTGTTAGTTATTCTGTAAATTAGTAAACTGTAGTTATTATGTAAATCTTCCTGGGAAGCTCTGTGGACTTATTTATATGATTATCTACGTTTAATAGTAATTTGAGTTACTTATCATATTTGTAGTATAATCATTAATCGAACTGTTTACTTCAAAGCGAGTGGTCGTCGACGCCTTGTGTAGATTATCTCTATGGTAGGAACTGTGAGGCCAGTTTCTATCATAGAATGGTTTACACGGCGGGACTGTTGCGACTTCGCAACTTCGGGGCGTAACAGAAGTCTAAAAGCTTACTGATATGGTGGCTAAGTTAAGTAGGTTCATCTCTAAAAGTGCAAACCATTAAGCAAAGTTCTTCAAGACCCTAAAGAACCCTAAGGGTTTTGAATGGACTCTCTAGTGTCGAGCGATCTTCAAGGAGTTATAGGATTTCCTAAAGCACTCGTCGATCTTGACAAAGCTTATGCCAGGAGAGGATCTCTACTTATACATAGCAGTGATCAACAAAGCACTTTTGTCCGTACTAGTTAGAATAGAAAGAAGGGAGCATAGGTCTGTGTACTATGTTAATTACATCCTCTAAGGGATTGAGGTCAAGTATTCCAAGGTAGAGATATTTGCCTTGGTAGTCATGATTTCTATATGCTAACTTCGACCATACTTCTAAGCATATTAGATCATTGTGCTAATAAATCGACCACTTTGCACACTTCTGTAAAAGCCCAATACATCTGGCCAAATGGTCAAGTACCCATTAGAGATGAGTGCATATGTCATTCATTATCAACCACGAATGACCTACAAAGCATAAGTGTTGGCCAATTTCATCATAAAGTATACTGGAGAAGAGGAAGCACCAATTGGAGATGATAAACCGGTGTTTACTCTATACTTTGAAGGTTCTTCCACCTCCAAAAGAGGAGATACAGGTTTGGTTCTAATTGGGCCACACAAGACTATGATTCGCAATGCTCTAGAGTTTGGGTTCGATACAAGCAACAATGAATCTAAGTACGAGGCATTGATAGTCAATCTCAAGTTAGCCAAGGAGATTGGTGCCGAGTACTTGAAAGTGTTCTCAAACTCTATGCTTGTTGTCTAGCAAGTCTGAAGTAAATATGAGGCTAAGGACAACATTATGGTTAGGTACTTGGAGAAAATGAAAGCTCTCTTAGCTGAGTTCCCTTCGCGAAGTATCACAATGATCTCCCAAACTGAGAACTCAACAATCGATTAGTTATTGAAGCTATCTTCTATAGGGATATAAAGAACCAAGGTGAAACATAAGAAGATATACCTAAAGTACCTATCATAAAAAAAGAAAAAAAGAAAAAATCAGCTTAGATAAAGTTAAGGTCCTCGAACTCAACACGACACCAACAAAGCCAAGCTGGATAAACCTTATAAAAAATTATTTAGAGCAGGGCACAGTACCGACTGATGAGAAGTTGAGATACTACACTGCCGACTACATTTAGTTAACGGCATCTTGTACTAAAGAGGCATTGGTCTCCCTTTGTTAAGGTGTCTCCGACTTAAAGAAAGGTTACACGTAATGGAAGAGCTATACGTCGGAGTATGCAACAATCACACCTAGTCTCATGTACTACACATTTGAGCTTTTCAACTCAAATACTACTAGCCAACCGTGAGGTAGGATGTGAAGGTAGTCATTCAAAAGTGTCTACAATGTCAAAAGCACGCTCCAGCTACACATGCCCCAACCTCTAACCTCTAGCCTTTGACCAGCCCATGGCCCTATGCCTAATGGGGCATTGATATTCTTGGTGCTTTCTCAATGGCATATGGAGGACGGGAAATTTATCATCATGGCTGTCGACTACTTCACCAAGTGGGTTAAAGCTAAGGTCGTTACCAAGATCTTTCATCCACAACAACATTCTCTTCAGATTCAAGGTTCTATACACCTTCTTAATGGATAATGAGCGGTAGTTTGACAATCCCAAATTTAGGGAATTTTGTGCCAAACACCATATCATGCCTCACTTCACCTCAGTTGCATACCCCCAGTCTAATGACCAAGTCAAGGTGACCAACAGGATCATCCTCAATAGCATCAAGAAGAAGGTTAACCGAGCTTAGAGTAAATGGGCAAACAAGCTCCCAAACATCATATAGAGATACAAGATTACTCACTACACATCTATGGGTAAAAGCCCATTTCGCTTGGCCTTCGGCTCGGAAGAAGTCCTTCCCATAGAGTTGGAGCTTCCCAATATCCAGGCAAATTCATTCAATGCCCTTGCGAACGAATCCATCTTACAAGCCAATATAGACACCATATAAGAGATTTGAGACTTTTTCGCAACTTGGGTAGTCACCTATTACCATAGGGCAGCTAAATATTATGACAAAAAGGTTCGGCATAAAGAATTCAAGGTAGGAGATGTGGTTTGCTAAAGACTTCAAGCAACCAGCTCACAAGAAGGGCAAGGGAAGTCAGGTCCTAACCAAGAAAACCCGATCAAAGTCAAAGAGAACTTGGGGAATGGTACATACAATTTAAAAAGATTAGATGGGGAGCTCGTCCCATGCACATGAAATGCCAACAACTTATACCTATATTTTGATTGGAACATTGTAAATATGATTGTATTTTTTTAATTATTAATGAAAGTTCATTCCCCAAAATTGTTGTATCTCCTTTTATCTTTGTTTCATTCTTATTTTGTCCTAGCCCATAATGGGTGAACAAACCCATAAATGACTAAAGTTCTCAAAATGACCCTTAACTCATATGCCTCTTTAGGCATTAGTAGGCTGGAACACCATTAGCTTAACCCCCAAAGTAACCTAAGTTATTAACAACTGAATAGTCCCCTTCGAAAAAGCAACATTAGGTCTTCCTCGAGCTAAGTGACCTAAGTTACCAACAGGTAAACAGTACCTATAAAAAAGCAAACCTAGCTCTTCCCTAAGCAAAATGACCTTAGTTACTAATAGCTAAACGTTCTTACAAGAAGAGTAACACTAATTCTTCAACTAAATATGCTAGATATCAAAAGTGTTGAATCAAGAATTTATTATTTGATTTCAATGAGAACAAAATCGAAGTAAATGATATGCTAATATTGAGTTGATTGGAATTAAGTTTTATTTTGTAAAACATCCAAAGTTTAATTAACTCTTCAAACACTCTAATTTGTATTGTATGTTTAATTCATGAGAATAGGTGAAGTTGAAGTACCCGCATAGTAGCAAGTATAAGGACATCGTATGAAAACAACAAGTGAAGATGTTATGCTGCTTGTTCTGTTTAAAAATGCTCGTGAAACAAAGGGCTAGCATCCAAACTCCATGAATGCTAGCATCCGGATACCATGAGGAATTTTGCAAACCTTAAGGCAAGCGTCCAAACGCCTATAAAGATGGAGTCCAGACACCATCACCAAAAAATAGCCGTGAGAGTTCATTAAATGCAAGATAACGAGAAGATCTTTACCAAGGCTATAAATACTTCAACTACCCATTAAAAACAATAAGAGAACTGAGATTTTACTGCAATTTATGAATATTCTCTTCCATTCTTGTACTCTTCTCATTGCTCTTAGTCTTGCCATTCATTAAAGAGAAAATTGATAGTATAGTGCTAAAGTTTTCCTACTTGCAAATATACATACCAAAGCACTACATTAGAAAGATAAAAAAGTGTGCTCAAAGTGTAATTGTATGATTGCTGTGTAACTGTAAAGGGCTGTAAGCTCTTGATTGAGCATTATAGTTTTAAGATCAATAAAAGTGGTGTGAAGTCCTTAATTGGAGGCATTGTTGTTTGTAGAAAGTAGGAGGCAGTTCAAACTCCATGTTATATCACAACTTGATCTTCTCTTACCCTACCTCTTTTAATTCCACATTTATTATCATTGTATGATCATTAAACTTGTTCACTATTATTGCATTTATCGATAGATTCATAAGAAAATTCAAAATTTATCATTAATACTCAATTCATCCCTTCCCCCCTTTTGAGTATTAGTCTAGTGTTTTTTAATTGGTACCAAAGCTAGGATCTTATATTTATTGCTTAATCGCATTTAGAGTATAGATCATTGTACTAAATGTACTAGGCTTCATGGAAAAAGAAGTCATCAATAGGCCACTATTTCTAACTAGTGGAAATTATCCACATTGAAAGTGTAGAATGAAAATTTTCATTAAAGTAGAAATTAGAATGCTTTGGCATGTAATAGAAAATAGTCCAATCAAGATAGAGGACAAAAAAAACTTTATTGGGACATAGACATACTTCAATACTAAAGAAATATAGGATAAATTGCAAAATACTCATGAAGGAACATCAAGAATAAGGGACACCAGGATAAGTCTCTTAAGAGGAGAATTTGAAAACTTTAGGATGTGTCCAAATGAAATAATAGATGAAATGCATAAAATATTTATTGATATTGTCAATCTTTTGATAGTACTTAGAACTAAACTCTCTAATTTGAAAATTAATTCCAAAATTCTTAGGTTACTACCAAAGCATTAGGAGGCAAAAAGAACTGCTATTGAGAAAGTATATGACTTAGAGAAGATGTTAATGAAAGAACTCCTTGGAACACTTAAAACACATAAAATGATCAAGAGGCATGGGAAAGACTCCAAGAAAAAAGTAATTGCTCTTAAAGCAACCAAAGTTGCTACAAGAAATGATGAAGAACAAAGTGATAATGAAGATGAAGAAATGGATATGATGGTAAGAAAGTTCCAAAAATTCATAAAGTTCAATAAGAAATTGAGAAATGATAAGGATGGTGAAGAGAATACATCCAAATTCAAGAAGGAGAGGAAAGAAATAAGTATTAAAGCGATATAATTGTTGAAAGCTCGATCACATTCAAGAATATTGTCCACTTCTCAAAAAAACGGACAAAGGATCGAGAAAAAAAAAAAAGCAATGGTAGTAATATGCAGTGATAGTGACTTAAGTGACTTCAATGAGAAAATATGTTTTTATGGTAATTGATGATAAGGTATGTTTCACATTGTAATCCTTTTATGATGAATTGAAGGATATGTATGATGAATTCGATAGCTTTATAGCTAAGCCCACATAAAAGCCCTCAACCACATATTTGTTGAACAACAACATCCCAAGTAAAAACTTTGGACAAATAAAAGATCAAATATTATCTTCCCTCTCTTCTCTCAATAATACTAAGGTACGTTCTCTTTCTCTCTCTCTCTCTGTATTCTCTGTACTGTTCCTCAAAAATTAAGGTTTCACTCGTGTACTTCTTTAACAAATCTGTACAAGAAGGTTATGGGTCTATGATCTATGAAAACAAATCTATCAATCTATATCACTATTATGACTAATGATTTGTGTTTCGTGTTGGTGTGAGGTGAAAATAATTAGGGTTTAAGGAAATCTCTAGAATTCGAGTCTCATAGCAACTTTAAGAAATAATGAAGATGAATAGACTAAAACCGGATATACAATACCCTTTAACTTATGTTGTTTTTCTTTTTATACACTTCTATAGTAGTTGAAAGTTGGTTTATGCAATTGTAACTAAAGTGGTAGTTACTGATCTAATCCAGTATATGCCATTTCATTATCTTATGATACTCTACTATAGCTATACTATTATATGCATAAGTTTGTAGTGTACTGATATGATATAATTGTTAGTATACATAAGTCTTGCTACATAAAATCTTCGAAATATCGAGGTCTTCTAATCTTTCTCTTAAGCTTATTTATAATAGAATTGTTAAAGGAATTTGTCAAAATTCAAAAGAAAAATAAAATATTAAAAAAAACGATGAATGAAATTGAAAATAAATTTGATGTAATTAAAAGTGAGTATAATAAAAAATTTCCCAAAACTCAATGACTCAATTTTAAAAATCTAACCACATAGCATCAAAATATAGCATTTTAAGAGTCTATTCATAAAATTTCAATTTGAAACTACAACATTTTTTTCAAAAATGGGATCAAAAATTGATTGTCGGGATGTTTTTCTTAAGGATGCTATACTAGCATAAAAAATTTTGAAAATTTGGTTTGAGATTTGAATTCCTCATGCAAAAATATTTAGGAAAACTAAGTTTCAAAATTTTCAAAAGTTGTTTGCTATTTTTGCAATATTTTATTTACAAATAAGGAAAAGCGATCACTTATCGGATATTGTTGCTCCAGGCATTGTGGGGGGTGGGGGGGCGGCGGCGGCGGCGGGGGTTGTCTGCTAGATTGGGCACAAGCCATTGCTTTAGGCGGTGAGGTTGGATCACTTTCATCTTTCGTAGATGATGGCGAACCCATACAGCCCTGGTTCAATGCCATTTCTTTTCTGTAATCTTTCTCCTTATCTTTTCTCACTCAATCTCTCTCTAACTATTTTTTCCAAACCCCCCGAATAACCAAAGTTGTAGATGAAAGTCATTTTGTGATTTTTATAATCAAGTGTTAGGTGTTTTGCTTTTATTCTCTTGCCAACTCATGCGATGTGCCCATACTTTATGTGTAAAAAATAGTGTTTAGTATCTATTATTTGTCTAACACAAAATCCCTATGTTTGCCACAGCATAAGGGAGATTTTTCTAGTTCCCATGTAATCTTTTTAATAATTTTTCATTAATTTCTTTTATTAATTTAGTAAAATTTTTGTATATTCGAGTATTTAAATAATTACAAGTTTATATATTTATATACTATTCATATTCGATGTATATACATGTCTACTACATATTATTTTATGTTCATTAATAATTTTATTACTTATATAACTTCGTTCTAAAAGTTCGTTAATCAACGATGTCTAATTTGCGAGTTTTGGTACGTCTATAATAATATAATGATTTTTTCCTATTTTAACTATATTTTTAATATTTTATTCATTTTTGAGATCTAAGCTTATGTAGTTTCCTTGACTAATATTATCGATCCACTCATGATTTTCTAGCATGATTGAGTTACTTCTATGAGCGCTTTAAAGCATCCATCAAAAACTTAATCGCATAAATATGAGACTTACATCTTACCAAGAGAGATAAAGAAGGCAATGTGACTTGTGAGTGCTTATGTTAGTAAAGAAAGTACTTAGGTAGTGATCAGGATAAGAAAAAAAAAAAAAGAGTTTTGTGAGATTTACTCTTGAAAGTAGAAGAGTAAAAGTAAAAAAAAGTGCTAGAAAAAAAATAAGAACAAGATAAAATCAAATGTCAATATTATACAATTATTAATAATAAACAGGTTCGTGAGTTGGATTCCTGACTTGTTTATCGAACTTGTTTAATAAAAAGATTTGTAAACAAGTCTAGAATCTAAATTCAAACCCAACCATGAATTGAAACATATCATGTTTAGGTATGATCTCTTAATTATTTGTGTCGATTTTTGTAGACCTATACCCATTTATAATCGTGTCATGTCGTGTTCTAAGTCATGGGTATGGTTTCAAATTTCTAACCTTATGGAAAATTAAGTAAACCATAGGAGGAATTTATATGTATGGTTGTAATGGAAATGAGATGAAATGCATGGAAGTGAGTAAAAATCTATTTTCTCTGGGGGTTTCTTTTCTTTTTGTCCCAAATTATAAAAATAACCTTATAATGAGAGAGAAATAAAAAAAAAAGAGTAATTTAGTTCAATTATCAAGGAAAAATAAAATATTTCCATCCATTTTCACATTTTACATCTAAAGAATAATATAATTTTGTATTTTCTGTTTTTTTGGTCATTTTCTACAAACTAACTTCAGTTTTCACTTCCCTTAATAGCTGCCAGACAGTGTAGAGTTCGCTCAGAAAAAATGAGCTTGTTCGTTCCATCAAGGAAGTTCTTGTTCTTGTCCATAAACGAACTTACAGAAATCGCAACACCACCACATCTGAAAAGAACTCCTAAGTTGCTTCAAAAAAGCGGTCAAACTTCTTTCTCATGGCAACAACCAGTCTCCGGAAAGGCAACGCTCGTCTTCCTCCTGAAGTCAATCGAGCCCTATACGTTAGCAATCTGCCGTTCAATATCACCAGCGAGGAAATGTACGATATATTCGGAAAATACGGAGCGACTCGCCAGATACGCATCGTGACAAGCAAAGACACGCGTGGGACGGCGTCTGTGGTGTACGAGGACATCTACGACGCGAAGACCGCTGTCGATCATATCTCCGGCTTCAACGTCGCGAATCGCTAATTGATCGTGCTGTATTACCAGCCGGCGAAGATGAATAAGAAGTTCGATCAGAAGAAGAAGGAAGATGAGATCGCCAAGATGCAGGAGAAGTACGGCATGTCAACGAAAGATAAGTAGAAGTTGAGGTTTAGGTTTACTTTTAGTGTTAATCTTTTAGCTAAATGCAACTTGATTGATGCATTACAATGTTTTATATACATATGAGACTTGATGTCAATTTGATGTATGGTAAATGTCTGAATTGTAATGCTTTAGGTGACAGTAGTACATATGATTTACATGAATGTTAATATAAAAGTTATCTTGGTGGAGATTAAAAGTGTACGAGTGATTTAAGCGGTAATTGTACAGAGGATCCTTTACTCTGTTGGAACGTTTGACCTTGGCATTAATTGGGCATCAACTGTAATAACATTTGCTGGAGTTTTAAGTCCTAGTGGCAACTTTCTTATGAAAATAGAAAAGGATTTTGGTTGGAAAATAATTATAATTATAGGAAAGCCATATTTCAACCCAGGCGTCTTCAGGATGCCCCCTAGTAACCATGGAAGGACAAGTGCTTTTCCTTGTGTGGATTCTATTTCAGAGCGAACTTGATGAGGATCCACCCATGTCTTGCTTTTACTGCTAATGGGAGTTGCTCCACAAGAGATAGTAGGTTTGTTTCTGACTTTTGTTGGATAAAAGTATGTAGGGTTTCAGTCTTGTACTAGTATGATTAGCGTTAAGCATCTTGTTGCTCATTGCTGTCATTGTTGTAGTTTATTGTCTGTTTAGCTTTGCATTGCTGTGAAATGTTGGTGGCCATCTTATGGAGTAAAGTTAGATTCAGGAAAAAAAGAAAAAAAAAAAGTGAAAAAGTAAGTTTCTGTCAGTTATTATCAGATAATGTCTGACCTTGCATCGTGAGTCTTGAAGAAATAGGCTTGAAAATGTCAAAAGATTTTTTTAAAATTATAATGCTATATCTTATTAAGGTAATTGCAGGGAAGTTTATTCTGTTTTCGTTATATTGAACATTGCCTAATCTCTTAAAACAGTGATTGGAAAGTAGCCATTGGATTTTTTCTGGAGGTATCACATCTTAGGATTTACAAAATGCATTGTGGCTTTCACCTCTCTATTCCTTGAAGTGCTGTGCAACCAACTATGGTCGTTGCTCAAAAAGCTATGTGGACTTATGTAAATTAGTTCTCGAGTAATATCCTGGTTTGCAGTGGAAAAATACATTCATTTATCTTGTTGAAGTGCAGATTTATAAAACTGGGGTCACCTGGCTACTTGACTGGTGCAGTCCAAGTGGAAATTTTAGGACCAGATTGAAGGAATCTATAAAGCCATTAGAATGTTTTGTATACCTTTTTTGATTATTTCCCTAGCAGATGATCTGTTTTGTGGAAATTGTATGCAGTCTTAAGTCTATGCTCTTTACTCTGCAAACTGCCTGTAAAGTGCATTTATATAGACAGATTTAATGAATGCTGACAAAGATAGAGAAAAAGAAGTAAATCAACCAAATGCACAACAACATGGACATTGCTAATGGTTCTTTGCTTCATAAGGTAGTTTGCTTGCACCATTGACAAATCATCTTGGTGTCAAAATTCTAGTTGAACTATGACATTACGTAAGTCAGTGTCAGTTAATAAGTTCTAGTATGAAAATTGGGAAGAACATCAGCTGGGTAAATGTAGAAAACAATCACTTATTTTTGAGGAACTTTTTTCGGGTGAGGAATATTCAATATCGATGGAACTGGAGTTCTTCCCCTAAAATGCTAGTTTTTTCAAAGATGACATGCCAGTGTCATTGATAGCTATATTGCAGTGTGAATATTAATCAATGAAATTTACTGAACTTATCGGAATAAAAGTGTGGATATATGTTCCCAATCGTTTTCTTGTTGAATTTTTCCTCATTCTAACACTTCATCCTCTCGACTATCGGAGTTCCTTTAGGCAATCAGGATTAGCTGTGCTGGATATCCTACCAGGTGTACCTTCTAGGAATTTCTGAAACATTAGTGTTCTAGCACCAGAAATTTTGGACAAAAAGTACGACACTGTAGTTTCCTTGGATCCTGGATGGTTGATGAATTATGGTCATAGTCTATCATCTTGAGCTTTTTTTAATGGGAACTTTTTATCGTTAGAGCTATGATGACAAAGCTTCTTGCCAGTTGCCAGTTGCCAGTTGATTCTTGAAAAATAGGGATCGAAAAGAGGCCAGGTAACTAAACTTTTTGCTGCTGCTTCTTTTATTTTTCTGATGACATGTTCATAAGAGGGCACATAAAGGAGGTGCATGGGGTGGCACTTTAGTATGTTAAGCACTTTCTTTTCTTAACAACTCACTACTTTATGAATTGGTACTTCACTAAAGTTACTTACCAATTTTTTAAATTTTTCCAGTCCCATATTCACATTCTAAAAGAGAGGGAGAAAAAAAAAAAGGAAATGCATGCCGCTGGATGAAATTTGGAGTGTGGCCAAATGGCCTAACTTTTATCAGATAAAAGTAAGAAAGAGAGAGAGACAGAAAATGGTGCTTGGATAAGCATCCCTTGAGATTTAACCATGGTGCAGTGCTTCTATTTTGTAAAGGAAAATGGGGTGCTTGGTTGGAAATCCATGCCAAGATCCTTTATAAACATGCCCTAATATCGCTCTATCTCACATTTTGGTATTGCTGATATGGCATATTGCTTGGTACTTTATGGAGCATGTACAAATTAATTACAGTGGTTTCATTCCGGACCATCTGCTGTGACTTTTCGTCTACAGATGGTTAGTTAATTGAGAGTCCCTTCTCAGTCATAAGTGGACGAGGTTACCATGACAGTATTGTTTTGTTGGTTGGAAGGCGAACGAAAGCAGCTTCTCTCAATAACAATCTTCTCACAGTTTGTCAATCCTATTATTGAGCTATCTAAAATGATATTGTTTTATTTAATTTAATCTTAAGATTGAAAAACTACTGGAGCTTCTATAATTTATCCCTCTGAATAATGTCTCAGTTTATCAGAATCAGATTTATCCGAGGTTGATTCCTTGTTAGCCGCTGGGTTAAGATCAAGTTTTAAACTTGAGAGCTGATGTTTTAAATCAACCGAAAGCTGTCTTATGTTGCATATAGTTTCTTTTATAAGATTTGTCTGCAGAAACATGCTACATGGGATTGAAGAAACAAAGATTTTCTTGAAAGCTGGTCACATGGCGGAGCTAGATGCTAGGAGGGCTGAAGTGCCTGGAGATGTGGCCAAAATGATAGAATTGCAATTTGCATGAGTGAATTTTATTGCTTGCAAGCACTTTGTTTCTCTATGCAAGCTTCTATCGATCTGCAGTCTTACTGCCTTGGTACTTGCATCAATAGCCCGAGATAAAACATTTGCAGTCATATTGTTGATTATATACATTGCATCTTCAAATTGTAGCTTTTCTTTTATAAAGAAAGTTTCCAATGCCTTCATGTTCAATAAAATGCTGACTTCGTGAAATAAGTTTGAGTCATGTGACGCTGGCTGGATGCTTGTACTCATCGAATTTGCATCATTATACTCGACGAGAGAAGCTCCAATGGAAAAATATTGGATGCCTGAGAAGACATTTTCTTCATTCAGCGGGTCTTGCTGCAGTTTGTAAAACGATGGTAATTTGTAAAACATGTAGATGAAGACAACAAAATTTTGGTCAGACTAATGTCTATTGAAACAAACACGTACCACCATGGCCCATCCAGGAGTGCCATTATCCGGGAAGGTTGCTGAGATACCATCAAATGCATATCCAGAGAATTAAAAACAGAAAATGAAAAAGGAAAAATGAAACAAGAACATGGTGGAAGATGAAGATAAATGCGTCTGGAGTACAAAATGTCTATGAAATATTATTAATATTTCTGCTCATCTGCAGCTCGAGATCTGGTGTTCTTTCTATTGATTTCAGCACTATTTTGAACTCCCTTCTAAAGCAAATCTTTACACAAAGATGGAATATGCTTTGTTTGTAAGCCTACATCCACAATCGAGTGAAACTACTCTACGACAATCATACAGCTTTCCCAGACGACAAAAGAAGCAAAAAGAAAGAGAATAGAAGGACACCAAGAAATAAGAACAGAAAAGGATATGACCAACAACAAACAATGATGAAACACCCAGATGACAGTATCAAGTATTCAAGTAGCAGATGCTGCATCTAAGCTGCCTCGTTTTCTTTTTACACTTTTCATGAAGGATCACTGCTCTTCTCAGCGCATATGAAGAAAAAGGGCATTTTTGAGATCCATACTTACAAATAGAAATAGATGCATCTATATCAATCTATTTTCTCCTTCTGATAGGTGATAATCGAACACAACAAGGATGAATAAGTCGTGAACTTTTTATTCAAAGTCAGCAGGAAAATTACAATCAGCCCAATCAAAGATCAACTCGATGGAAAAATGGCATCATTGCTTTTCTGCACAGGCCATATCGTAAACCCTTAGCACCAAGACAATGCCTAGTTCTTCAAAGAAGCAATTTATCTAAGAACAATATCATAAAAATGACAACAATGGCTAAAATGAAGAAGATGGTGTCATTGATTCTCCAAATATTGTGGAAATAGCCCAAGAGCTTGCTTTAAGGTACAAAACAAAGTCCCAGTTATGCCATACGGACAAAGCAAGCTAGCTAGCTTCACTTGGGAGTTTTGCTCAACAATTGCTTCTTCAGGACATCCATAACTGACCCAAAATCCGCCTTCACTTGGACCGGAGGATTAGCATACCGGCAAGCCATGTCCTTTATATCATTGGAGTGATAATCGCTCTTTGATTGCGTGAACTTCAGCCCGTGAGCTGTACTGACCACAACAGTCTTATCCGTAGGACCAATAACACCACTCTTCCTAAGCTTAATCAGAGCAGTTAATGCAACACCGGTATGAGGACATATAAACATCCCAGTTGAATCGGCTTGTGCCATAGCATCCATCAACTCCTCTTCTGTTGCTTCCTCAACAATGCCATTAGAATTCTTCAAAGCATAAACTGCCCTATCAATCGACACGGGGTCCCCGATCTGTATAGCTGAAGCAAAAGTTGTACTTGCCTTAACCGCCTTAAAATCAGCCCAACCCGATTTATAATACAAATAGAGCGGATTCGCATTGGCAGCTTGGGCACATACCAGCCTAGGAATCCTCTCAACCAGTCCCAACTCCTTACACATGTAAAACCCTTTGTAAAAAGCAAAAATATTCCCCAAGTTTCCACCCGGAACAATGACCCAGTCGGGCACTTCCCAATCGAACTGCTGCAAGATCTCGATTGCAGCAGTTTTCTGCCCTTCCAACCTCAAGCTATTCAATGAATTCGCCAAGTAGATGGGTAACTCAGCCGTAACTTCCCTAATCAACTGCATACAACCATCGAAATCTGTATCGATACTCAACACAAAAGCCCCATTGGCAATGGGCTGAACCAACTGAGCAATGGAGATCTTATTTGCGGGTAAGAAAACAATGGAAGGGATACCAGCGGAGGCACAATAAGCTGAAAGGGCGGCAGAGGTATCCCCAGTGGAAGCACAGCCTACACCGACTAGAGGCTTACCCAATTTCCTCAACCTATTAACTTGAGAAACTAAAACAGTCATACCCAAATCCTTAAAACTACCAGTATGACTAATCCCGCAATGTTTTACCCACAAATCATTCATGCCTAGAAACTCTTTGCCAAAACGCTCAGCCCAAAAAAGATTGGAGTTACCCTCGAAAGCCGACACAATATCATCGCTGTCGATTTCGGGCAGTACCCATTCCTTTTTAGACCAAACGCCAGAACCGTAAGGCCAAGTGGTCTTACCAATACGCGAATCGAATAAGTTACGCCAGTACTGACCATCGTAGTTCTTTAAAGCGTCGAAATCGTGCTGGACGTCGAGGAGGCCACCGGACTGGGAACGATAAACGATTTCGTCGAGGGAATAGGACTCGGTGGACGACGGGTAGGCATTGAAGGGGACGTACTTGGCTGAGAAATGATGGGTGTGTGTTAATGGATGAAGACGAGCTTCTTGGCGGATGTTTTGGTCGGCTGGACGGCGGTGTTTTGAGGGTGGTGGAGAAGGAGGGGAAGGAGGTTCGGAGGAGGAGCATTTGATGGAGAGAGAAGCAATGTGGGGTTTGGGTTTGGGTTTGGTGGTAGTGGTGGTGAAATGGGTGTGGAAGAGAGAGGAGGAAGAAGACGCCGCCATTGGGGACGCAGAGAGAGAGAGAGAGAGAGAGAGAGAGAGAGAGAGAGACGGCGGAGGAACGTGGGAAGGTAGAGAGAGAGCGCGAGGGAGAGGGTTTTTCGGTTTTTATTGAGGAAGAGAGAGATAGAGATCGCGTTGCAAGTTTTTTGTGTTTTTCTCCGAGGATTTTCTTTGTTTTTTTTCCCTGACTCGGAAGGTTGGTTTTATATTGGGATGCAGTGGTGGCGAGTTTAGAATTACCAAATCTAAACTATTATATTTATTATTTTCTAAAATTTGTGAAAAATTTTATAAAATTTTTAAAAAGTAATCTGTGATTTGTTCTATAAAAAAAAAGCTAACCTAACCCGACTCAACTTGTGAAAAACCTTGATTATTTTTAATTGAGAAAATGCTAATGGAAGTAATGAGACATATAAAAAAAATGAATAATTATAATAACTTTACAAACATAATTATGAAAATCTATGCAACATTCACAAATCATAGTGTACTTTCAATTATAATAATTGAAAGTATAACTGCTAGCTGGTTTTTAAATTGAAAAACTAACACACTTATTCTTTTCATAATCTACATTTTCATAAAGCCTTAGTCTAAAATGAAAAAAAAAAAAATGAAATAGGTGTTGTAAACAAACAACTAAGACTTAATATTTATCTTTAAAATATATAACAATATATTTAAAGGAACAAAATCTATCGCTCAAAGGACTTTATGATACTTCAAAATCCTCCAATAGTATACTCTATTATCTTAACATCTCCAAATCATAATATCATATTAATAATCCTCTATAATCAAACGAAATATTACAATAATATTTTATGATAAAGAAAATAGGAAAAACAAGATACCATACTAGACATAAGGGCATTCCTCGTTTTTTTTAGTGATAATAATCAAATCAATATTTATACTATTTTTTATTTATTTTTCCTTAGTTGAGTTTTCTATCGGTTTTTTTTTTAAATCCCATAACTCGACTTTAATCGCTATTAGGTTCTAAATCACTTTCCAAAAACCCTAAACCATATAGCGTTTTTAATGAGTCAAACAGTTTGGGTATCCTATTATGACCCACTTGGTTACATTTGTATGTTTTTTTTACATAACTTCTTGATACATCCGGGTAATTTCCTTCCTTTCTTTTTTCCTTTTTCCTTTTATGTTTTCTTTAGAAATATTGAGTTTTATTAGTTTTAACATTTACCCTTTTTTTTTTCAACTTTAACATTTGTTAATTTTTCATTTGCTCACAATAACTAATTTAATAAAGTAACAATATTAAGTACATATAACTATAATTATGTAATATAAAACATAATAAAAAAATTTGGGAGAATTACAGCACGTAAAACTATAATTATGTAATGTAAAACATAATAAAAAATTTGAGAGAATTACAAGTAGGAGGATAAGCGTTTAGAAGTAAATTCATTTAAAGGATTAAATTTTAGGAAGTTAAAATAAATAACAAACATTTTAATTAGTAAGTTAAGTAAGGGATATTGTAACAGAGTTCTTATAATGACGTTATTCCATGTTTATGTAGCAAATAATGGCACAAGTTTGAACATTGATGTAGAATTTAGAGACACATGTGATCCCACATGACTATCTGAATTTTGAAAGAAAAAAAAAAAAAAAAAAAAGGAAAAAAGTGGCTAACCCAAAATAAAAGAAAAAAGAAACATAAATCATAAATTGTTTAAGAAGAACAATAGAATTAATCAAACATCATAACATATGGAATACAAACAACGTTGAAAATGGAAACCTAAATGAAAGTGAAATCCTAATCTATGAAGAAACAATTTGAAACATCAATCAAAACTTACCCAAAATCATATGTGGAATTACAACATCGAAGAGCATTTCAATCTCTAATAAGTTTTCTCCCATCTTCCTTTTCGATATTTCTCCATGTCAAAATCCACTCTTATTTGATCGTATCCATCTAAGTTTTTCTCTACATCTATGCACTTATGACAATTAAATATATAATTATGATATCTTTGTGATAGAGTTTTGTTTAGTTATCTTTATAGGTTCTTTTTTCTTTAAATTGTTAATAGTTTTTACTGTGCTTTACATATGTTCAATGGAATGCCTAAATGATATAATGCTCAAATATTTTTAGTTAATTAATTTGCAAGAATATTGAACTTCCACTTCCACTAGGTTTGTTATGTTCCCAGATTCCTTCTACGTTATGAAACCATTTTAATAAGGCTTATTAGAGTAAGAAAAATGGGTAAATTTTTTTATTAAAGCTAATGTCCTCTTTCTGGTAGTAATATTGCAGATAGTTTATCAAGATTCACCGATTAGCTAAGAACTATCAAAAACTGTCTAAAGGGAAAAGGAGGTTGTAGATCGCTTAAATCATATTTTCCTCTTTTTTTTTTTAATTTAAAAATGATATGTAGAATATTATGTGATAATAGTTTATGAAAATAAGTTTGTAGCTTTGGAAGAAGCCCCGTTACATACATTGATTATTTTCCTGTTGTCATTTTTTGCAGTATTGCAAGCATTATTTGCTTGAAAGGACTTGCAAATCTAATGTAGATGGAGGAATTATATGCTAGAAGAAGGCTAGGTAAGAATCTCGCATCACCCAAACCATGTAACGGCCTACCTTCTAAGTGCCTGCTTAAATTTTTTTTTCAAACTTTTGGTACTTGAAGGCAATTCGTTACAGTCATCCTTAGATTAAGGATAAGGCAAAACTTATATTCAACCTACTCTTTTATTCTATAAATAACCACTTCTAAATTATTTCTCATTCAATACGATAAACAATAGCAAAACCTTTTACATTAGCAAACTATACTCAGAGTATTATAGTTACATGCTTCTATACAACATAATAACTCTTTTTCAAATACACGTTTTTAGACTACCATAACTATATTAAACCTTTGGTGAAGTAACACCCACCACTTTCCTAAAATGTTATCTTCTGGTACTCAAGCTATATCTTATAATCAACAACTTCTCTCAAGAGCTCATCTTCAGCTAGAGTTTTGAAATTTCCTTGTCACTCTAATTCTTTTGTCTATTCATTCCATAACTTGAGGATAAGAGAAACATATCTCCTCACCTATTGTAAGCTAAGTGAGAGTAGATAAACATACAAGAACAAACATGAGAAAACAGGCATATTATTAAAGTAGTTAGTCTAATTATGTTAACTTATAGTTCCCCAGCTAAACTATGCAAATGTGACAAGCGCGTGCCATACTCATGCACGTGACATGCATTGATACCGATATTCTTAGCTCAACCTAACAACTCATCTAGTTTAGTCAATTACAAATCCGAGCATCCAGATAATATATCCAAGAACTTAGCAAATATTTTAGTATAGTAAAATTACGAAGCGTAGTTGAAGTTTTAGTTAATATAAAACTATATGCACGAAATCCCAACTTTGTAAACTTATCTTAGCAAAGTCATAAGTTTCATAAAACAAACCCGTAGGTCCTTCTTGTGCCATACCATGAATACATCGACTGATTTTCAATCAATATCAAGTATAACAACAAAATTAATCATGTTTCATTCTACCTCTATTTTAAGTTATGAATTTGCTTTTGAATTAGATTTTGAATTAGACACTTATTATAGCACAATTTTCATAAGATTTGACTCACAATCAGGTCTAGGATATACCACATAACATATTACCGGTATTATACTCACAAAGCACAGCATCACCAAATATTTACACAACAAATCTAAGCAAACTTTCTCATTAGGTATTAGGCATTAGGCCAACCTTTACTTAATATCTTTGTCAATTCTAAGACCTCAGTATTGGGTTCACTTAAGTGAACACTTTAGGAGGCAGGATTAGCCCTTAAAATCTTTTCTTGGTTAATACAAATTTTAGTAAATGTTACATAAGCATTTATCAACATACAACATAGAAACTAAGTCTAGTATTAGCTCATCATTCAGTCTACAATAGTTATAACAAAAAACATAACTTGCTAAGTAATACATCAATTCGTAGCCATATTTAGCCAAGCTAAACAACACAAAGCTACTCCATAAGTTACTTGAAGCACATATAAATATCCACTTATTTAGCCAGTGGTACATTCTTAAACTTACTCGTTAATGTAAGCTTCCTCTTCCACGAATTCATCTAACAAGAGTAAGTGTTTTTAAGGTCGATTACAAGTCAGATGTATATATATTTCAGCTTAGTATTCACTTTTGGTTTAGTAGTTCACTTTAGGTTAGTTTTGATTTATTGTCTGATTTGGTTCTGATTTAGATTCTAAAATAACTTTTGAATTATTCTTTGATGCAACCTACTTCAAAATTCTTAGTTAGGTACCTATTAACTTATATCCTCATTTTATTAGCTAAAATCTCCAGTATTATACCTAACTTTGTTATCTATATTCAACTTACACAAAATACCTAACCTAAGTATAGTAGTTTGTAATTCATATTCTAAATTAGGTCCCAACTCGCCTAGAATATCATGTTTAGTTATCCAATTTCCACTTTTCAAATAAATCAACCTACAATCATTATAAACTACTCCATATACAATGGCAGCTAGAACTCTCTCGTACTACATCGCTAATCATACTAAATTTACCCTTTATCAACATATTAAGTGAAATATGTATAAAGGCTAGGAAAATATATAATACTTTATTATCCAACTCTATTAAAGCTATAAAAAATATATTATACTCAGTAAATTATGATTGTTATATTTTGGTTATGAAAAATATTAAAATAGTGTCACATATAATATTTCTTGAAATACTGATTTTAGATCCGATTTTGCTAAAAATTAGCTTAAATTAAGTAAACGATCGAATAAAGTTAGAAGATTTGAACCGAATATTTCCAAAATCATAACTAAGCTCCATAGATTCATTAAGAAATGTTACTAAAAACCCAATATTCCTTTAACTTGAAAAACATGGCAGATTATGTAAAATAAATTTAATAAATTATATGTGTAGCTTATCAAAAATTATTTTTATATAAATTAGATATATCGTATGAGGAATATACCCACCAAAAATTAGCTCAAAGCAATATCGTTTACTATTTTTAAAAAATCATACAAAATTAATTGAAATTAGACATATTCTTAAGGAACCTATATAAACACTTCTAAATTAAAAGTTCTAGGTTAATATTATGATTCTACATGCAAAAATACTAAGGGAAACTAAATTTCATAATTTTTTAACATTGTTTGATATTTTTATTAAAAATAGGAACTTATAAACAAAAATTCATGTGTTTTTGGTTCTCTAATCATCGATGCTCTCGAAAACCTCTATCCTAGTGTCAGACTTCAACCCACAAATGATCACCATGTCAATCTTCATATGGTATGCTTTCTAATTTTACACTAAATTTTCCCTTATTTTTCATAATATTTTCTCTATTTTTTGTTGTCTATCGAATCTAAGCTTTTGAGAGTATTCTTCCTTATTTCAAGATTCCAAATGAGTGAAGTTATGTGCCTTAGTCTTTTTATAGTTGACTTGTTTGGTGAATAATTGGAAAACAACTTTCTAAGTGTCCTTTCCTTAAACAATAAGGTGTAAAGCATGTTGATTAGGTTTAGTCTTCCATGAATTTTTATATTCATGCTACGCCTTATTCTGATTGTTATAAGTGGATTTCCCTTTTTTTAAATAATTTTTAATAATTTAATGTATATTTTATCATATTTATTAATATATATGTATACTAAGTATATACAATATAAGCCCTAAAGTTAAGCCAAGTGACTGTAGGATTGAACTTAGAATACAAAGTTTAGGGCGATCGGTTAAAGGATCCGATCAAACCCAAATTATAAACTATTGATAGAAAAATTAGTAAAAATGATCCCGTAAACTTAAATTTAAGAAAATAAGTAATAAAATATGAGACTATAAAATTTTCAAATTTTAAGTATAATAATTGTTAATTATCGAAAAAGCGAAAAGTGTAATCTAATAACTAATAAATTACTAGAGATAAATTATATGTATACCAAAAATTATAGAATGACCTAAATAATAATTAGGAATATTCACATGCACTCCACATGTATTTACATGTAGATAAAAATACGCGAAATTTCTTAAATTATCTAAAAACTTATTAAATAATTAAGGAAAATTACTAATTAATTAAGAAAAAATTAGAAAAAAAAATAAGAGGGATAGGGAATGATGTATATCTAGTCGTGACAAGTCAAGAATTGAAGAACAAAAATTAGCCAATTAGAATGAAGCAACACAAAAGCCAAAAACTAAAAGATTTGGACAATGTTTTATCTAATTTAATGCACATTAATTACTACAAAGCTCTATAAATAGGGAAAAAATTTATAGAGCTCATTTAGACAATTAAGAATCAGAGAAAAATAGAGAGCATCGAAATTTAAGAGAAAAACTAGAGAACAAAAAAAAGAAAGGAAAACTGTACAATTAGAGCTAATGAGCTAAATCCACACACCACCATCACTTGGGACCGAACCACCATCATCACCCGGGACCGAGCCACCACCACCACCCCACTCCAAACCCACCATCTAGGTCGGCCGACATACTTGGACCGAAGTTGGATGGTCGAAAGGCATCGAACCGGATGAGTCCCTTATCTACCTTGATTTTGTATAATTTCTTAAAATTAGTTATTTTGGCCAGAAAATTATGAAACTTGTTATTCTGAGGTTTTATTGTGATTAAGATTAATCACGTTTGAAAATATAGGGTTCTTAACAAATTAAGTAAAACCGAGCATGATTAAAACTAGAAATAAATAGGTTCAAGAGTGTAGTTTGGAGCTCAAATTTTTTTTTTTTTTTTTGTAGAATGCTTAAGTGATATAGAATAGTACTATGAAGCCATTTTTTTTTTAAATTAATTTTTGAAATTTTTAAGTAAATTTTTAGCCCTAAAATGATGGAAAAATTAAGTAATTTTGGATTAATTAAGTGATTAAGTAATTAATTACTGATTAGATAGTAATTAGATGTTTATGGATGTTAATCTCTGTTATGGAAACCTAATCCTAACCTTTGGAGTATTAAGTGTAATTAATTTAGGAATTAGGTAGTAATTGTAGGAAATTATGAATATGTAGAATTGAAAATTTAATAAATATGAAAAATTAAGGTTATTTAGATAATATTATAATAAAAATCAGAATATACTAAATCTAAAACAAAATTTAATTGTATAAAAAAATGTAAGATTTCCTCACATTGGGAATAAATCCGGTACCCCAGTTAGGATTAGCGTGTACCGAATAGTTTAGAATACTAAATTAAAACCCAATAGGATATTAGAATACTCGAGCTTAGTGCGATTAATTTCACATTAGGATTCGAGCATTTTTAAGACTTTAGAATCAAAACTAGAATCTAATTTAGGATCCGAACCTTGAAATAGGGTAGAAAAAATCATTAGTACATAATAGGTATACATGAAAAAAATGAGTTAAATTATAACTTAGAATATGAATCCTTAAAGTAAAAGTATAAGTATAAGTACTAAAAAGACCTATTTGTATTATAGGATACCCAGAGACGAATCAGTTTGCAATTAAGTGATCGAGCGACTGAAAAATTCCAAGTAAGTTGAGTTATTACTTACTGTATTAGAGTACTATTTTTATGGTACTCGGAGACTTAGGATTATATATGGTTGTGATTGTAAGTAGTTTACGCATGTATTTGATGTATCTGAATTCATGCTGAAATTTGTAGTATGATTGATTTTGTGTTATGATTAAATTAGTGTGAATTGTTTGAAAACCCTAAATGAAATTTAATCTTATTCGACTCTAATGACTTAAAATGTCATGCATTGTAACTCGTTAGGGGACCATTAGGATTCTCCAACCAAATACCGACCCCTTCGAAAAGGATAGTGCAGGATTGCATAATGATCCATTTTTCATCCTTAGTCAAACTAAGTGACAGGAGAGAAGGTCACGGTGAGGTTGAAGTCAATGGTTCGAAGGTAGTCACGGGAGGAGCGATGTCTCCATTGCACAAGCTTGGATTTGGTTGTGAGCTGCTGCATAACATGGAAACTTTTCAACCCGGATTAGAGCGAGTGAAATTTCTCTGATTTCACAATAGACCGGACTACGTTATGCGATAACACTTGATTGTTGCATTGCATGAAAATAATTATTTGATAATCTTGTTTGTATTTGTATACATTTATGAGTCTCCAATTCAACTTACTGAGCTGTAGTTGCTCATACCCTTATAGATCCTTTTACAAGTCCTGATTTCTGAATACTTCAAGTATTATGCTGTCTTATAATTATTTCGAGGTTAGTTCTTTTGAAGCCAAGAGTGTGAGGATCAATTTACTTAGTAGTGGATGTGTAACTAGAGTGTCTTTTGTAGTTTGAGGATGAAAGAACGATAGTTGTTATGTAAATTAGCGAACCGTTATGTTTATGTAGAATTTCTTGGGAAGTTCTGTGGACTTTACATATAATTATATATATTTATTAAAAATTTATAATATTTACCATAATTGTAGTTAAACATTTAATTGGACTATTTACTTCAAAGCGAGGAGTAGTCGACACCTTAGGTAGATCATGTCTATGGTAGGTATTGCAAGGCTAGTTACTATCATAGAATAGTTTACACGGCAAGACTGTTGCAATTCTGCGACTTCAGGGCTTAACATATAATGCATATAATATAATTACATAATTACACTATATGTTATTTGACTCCCAAAATTATTTTTTATAGGTTAAATAATTAATCTCTAAGGTCTTGTGGGCTTTTAGAACTCAAATTTTTAGTTTTCGATAATTATCAAGGGCACCCAGTAAAAGTATGTTTTGTTGAAATTAAATATTATATATACTTTATTTTGAGAATTAACATTACTTATGCTCTTTTTCTAACTTTTCTAACTTTATATTAACATTTGGTTCAATTTAGACAAAATTATCCAAATGCCCTAAATCGTTTCGAACGCCTTAATTTATGTCAATATTAAGTAGTTAGAGTCTTGCTAAACAACTAATCTCGTTTCTCAAGCTTCCCTTAATAGCAATACTTTTAAGGCCTCACATGTAGTAAAAGTAGTTCATTGCTTCGACTTTCGAGTAATAGGTCGAAGATCGAGGTTTCACAACTAAGCATCATTATCCAGTGAAAACTCTACGAAGGACTTTGTGAAATATTTTTTGTGTAACTTATTTATGAATTGAAATCTTGGGAGCAAGTTCCATTACTGTCTACATCGCAGAGGTGAAGGGCATCGTTCATTCTTTTGATGGGTAGATCCAATAATGCCTAATCATGTGAGAGAGGTGATCTTGGAAATTTGGGATCAATTAAGTGACTTATTGAACTCAAATGTACTTGTTCCTTCAAGTGCTGATGATGTGGAAGCACAAATCTCTCTAGCAATCTAGTTACCTGTCATAAAGGATGAACTAGCTCGCTTGAATAGAAGTTTGAAGTTAGAGAAGAAGAAGATGATGATTTTGGCTTATTCCTTAGGAATTTCGTAGTTGGTCTTCTTCATTATGGCAATTCTATGCTCATTAAGATGTGGAATGACAATAGTGAGGAGCTTATTGGTATTAATTGTATTAATAACTTTTGTATTAATTGTAACCAATGATTATGTAGTTTTTGATATTGCACCAATTATTGTAAATGTAATAACTTTTATTTACGATGGCGAATATTAGAATAAAAAGAAGTGTTAGCATTTTCACTATGATGAGGCTCTACTTAATCTTTTGTTGCCATTTCCGTAGAAACTTAGGGAAAAAAAAATTTAGCAAGTGTAATTTATAGAACTTAGTCTATAATTTCTGGTAGTAGATGGAGCATGAGAACAAAAATTGTTAATAATTTATACATACTATATCTTTGCCTATATTTTTGTTGATACTTTTGACTGTCTTACCATGAATGAGACTAATTCAATTAACAAGGTAAATTAGTTGATGTCTAGATTTAATTTTTTTTTAGCTAAACTAAAATAAAATAAATCTAACTTTTTGGTCTATTGGCTTCTTTTTTCATTAATTTACATGGTTGGGTTATTCCAACGTGTTATTTGTTATATTGATTAGTACTAGAATTGTTCAAGTAAAGAGAGCTACGGGAACAAAAATTTTAAGCTTGCAATGATAATAATAGGTGAATCAAAACAAGCATTCAAACTAAAAAATTATTAGAAAAAAATTATTTCGGCATTTTAAACTCTCATGAGTAGATTGTTTATGCTCTATATCTTAAAAGATAATGCAATAGACAAAACCAAACTAGTTAGCTAGAGCATTTTGGAAAGTCGCTGACAATTCAGGAATCTAATATAAGCACTGAAGTCTAAATTGACAAACTTGCTAACCAAAGCTCCCTCACGTATAGGATTATTGCATAAATTCTTAAGATACCATTTTGAAACATGTACCCTATCATTAAAAAGTTGAAGCCTTAAAGTAGCAAATGCAACAAGGAAAATGAACCCGGATTAGAGTAGGTGCAATTTCTCTAATCTCACTACAGGCCAAACAATATCGTGCGATGGCATTTGCTTGAATATGCATTGCACCTAATAAGTTGGTTGATAACCTTGTTGTGTTTATGGAATGGTTTTAAATCCTCCATCATAACTTACTGAGCTGTGGTTGCTCACATCCTTATAAACGTCGTGCAGATACTGGCTAAGAAGCGACTTACAAATACTCTGAAGTTAGCAATTGCTCGATCCTGGGGAGTGAGCAAAAACATTTGAAGAAAAGATATATATATTTTTAAGGTCTAAGCTCTTATCTTAGAATTTTTCATTTCTAAATAATGTATTAACTAGAAAATAAATTATGGTAAAACATTGTAAACGTTAATTGTAATAACTGAATTCTAGTGTATATATATATATATTCTTGCTTTCTTAGATAAATAATTTATTTAAATTACGAACTGCTTACTTCAAAGCGAGTCAGTCATGTACGTCTTGTATAAATTAGGTCTAGAATAGCGGTTATAAGGCCAACTTCTATCTTATAATGGTTTACACTGCGGGGCTGTTACAACTCTGCTGCTTTGGGGCGTGACAAAGCCGACCTCATTATGACACATCAATTTAAGGCTAAGCACTGAACCCGCCTCTTACCGAGCTAATATGCCTCCAAGACCGAGCTGCCTTACTTCCAAGTCAACCAACTAAGGTAGATCTAAAGAATAGCCATCTATTGGACCAACCCTTCCTAAGCCCTAAACAGCTAAACTGTTGAGCATCCAACCTACCGTGCTCTACTAAGATCAGCTCTACCCAGTCAGTAGTATCATCGAAACCACAAGATAGACAGTTGACACGTGCCCTATTTTTCTAACCTCCATACTGTCCTTACAAGAATATTCCCTTTCCATTTGATTACGGATTTACCCCTGTAAATTACGTACTTTCTCTTTTCTAGTAAGAATATTTTTTGTAATTTGCATCAACCTAGAACTTGCCCTAATTGAGCCATATAAATACTTGTAATATATAATAGCAGAAAATAAGTAAGATTAAATTTAAGATGTTCTTCTTCCTTCTTGAGCTTGTCTTTTCTTATTGAGAACCGAGTCCTTGAAGAGCTCTTATCTAAACCATTGAGCATGGACTAGTAGCGAGCAACCTCACATTATACTTGTACGCCGTATTAAGTATAGTTCGAGCTATGTGAGGTGTTAGTGAATTATATTGACCATCGGTGCATGAAGACCCCTGCTTAACCTTCAATTACCATTTATCTTTCAAACCATATTGCAATTTGAACTCACCCTTTTGATTTATATGATTATCAATAGTTATGTGTCAACTTTCCCGGCAATTTGTATCGGCATTGAAGCATCCCATTAGCCATTGTCCTCGGTTATCTTTCTATCCCTCTCTATTGTCTTACTCCTTCATACTTTCTCTGAAATTAAGGTTTTACTCTTTTTTCTCAAATTACCATACACAGCATAACTATGCCACCAAATCAAATCAATATTATGGGTTAAAACCTTCTATGGAAAATTGGTGTATTAGATTATAAAGAAGAGAGCTAGTGGACTTAAATGCCTTATTACTAGAAAGAGAATTCAAGGGATTCCACAACTAAGACCTCCTCAGTATAAGAGATCTAAGTTAGTTAAGAACCATAGGATTGTAAACTGTGCTTATGGTGGTGTACTATTTGTTGGTGCTATATGGGAGAGGATTATTTGAGCCTTTTTGGTTGAAGAGTAAAAGATTGTGAAGAAGGTTTTGAAGATTCAAAAAGCAAAGGAGAAGCAAGCCCCATGGAGTTAAAGAATTCAATAATAATATGAGGGTTTTTCTCTTAGGTATGGCTTAGTTATATTTTGTTTCAAGTACTATATGGGGATTATGATGATTAATGAAATGTGAATCTTACAACAAAACATCTTATTTGTTATGCTGAATTTATGAATTACCTTGCCATCATAAAAAATAAAAAATAAACAAGTTTTCTATTTGTTTTTTTTTTTTCTTGCATGGCCATTTTCCTTTTAATTTAATCCAGTCAGATGCCTAGTTGGCTTTATTTTATATTTATTTAACAATTTAATACACATATCACTACATTTTTTAATGTTGTGTCTACGTAATCTAATGGTGTTTAATAAAGTTAGGCTGGCTATCAAAAGTGACAACGAAAAGTTTAGTCAAATACGAAATTGACCATTTATAAATTTCGTAGTAAACTAAAAATTTTGGTAAAGTTAGAGTATCAAATGCAATATTAACCCACCTGAAAAAAAAGGAAAAAAAAAAAGAAAAATTTTTAAGGTCATATTATAGAGCTTACGTATAAGAGGAAGGTAGTAAAATATATTTTGCGAGTTGACAAAACATTTAAAAGTATGACTATGATCAACTTAATAAAATGAAGTATTTGTTCCTAATCTCACTTTCTTGTATGAATAGTGGAGTTTTTTGGTATAAGAACTTTTGATTCTTGTCTTGAATGTTGATTTAAGACCATATTTGACTCCACATGATTAATAGTAACATTTGATATCTTTTTTTTTTTTTTGCTATAAGTTCTTACAAGAATGGGTTAATATTGCCTACTATTTATTGATATGTCGGAGCAAGAGTTTATTAGTGATGAAGGAACTATTATAAGGAAGATCGTTGCTTTAAGGATAATTTAGCCAAAACCAGTCAAGAAAAAAAGAAAAGAAAAGAAAAGAAAAGCATCTCTTTCTACAGTGTTATTGTCCAAAGAATCTTGCAAATGAATCAAACATAAGAACTTAGAAGTGAAGTCTTAGGGTGCCATTAATTCCAATGTCTAACATCATTTAGCATCGATAAAATTATTATAAAGAGATACACCTAAAATTAAACGTTTTATTGAACATGGCATAATAAGCAAAACCTAAATTTCTAACCGTGAACTAAAACCCCATAATAATAATTCCAAAAATCAAAAGTTCTTATACAAAAAAAACTCCATTGATTTAATTGTTATACTAAATAGAGAAAAAAGGATTGATTGGTCAGCGTACAACCAACCCAAATTGTCAACATTAAACACTCCAACCTTTCGAACCTAACTACATCAAGCCATACTCTTGCAATATATATCTTAGAGTGCTAATTTCTTTTTTTTCCCCCCTTCTAGAGCCACTAAAGTGTTAGTTGTTCTATGGAGTTAGTTGTGCATGTATCTGTGTCATGACCCTAAAGAGAGCCTAGTAGGATTGCCTAAAATTTTCATATCATGTGTGCACCCATGATTTGAAAATCATCTTGCAAGTCAAAGATTGCAAGATTCTAAACAATTAGTCACTAAAGTTTTTATTTAATTAACTTACGACCACATATATGTGACTATAGATATCCGATAAGCCACAGTTCAACAGAACCGCAGAGAATCGGTATCCCCTACCAAAACAATAAGATTAGGTGGTACAATTCTAAAACTCAAACTTACTAAAGTTACAAAATTTAAATGTAGTATATAATCATTCAAATGAACTATATAATCTGTCTTCAGAGTCTAACTTCTATGCATCTCGAGTTGGCATTTAACCCTCAGTTCTTAACCTATGCCCGATCATTTAGCAACTTGCAAGAGAAAACTATTAAGGGGTAAGCCACAAGAGCTTAGTGAGTTAACCCTCGTACTATACCAACAAACAAGTTATCAAACAGTTTATTACCAAACATATGAATGCATGAACAAGCAGTATGCCAAACAATATATATACAATTGACCGGTACTACATATAACATCGGAATTTAACGTCCTCCGAAGTAAGGGTTAGAGATACATCGACACCAATCACAACCAAGCTCTAGCACCTAGGTTTTTACCCTCATATCATTATATAGGAATTCCCTGTTTCATAGAACAGGTTTCTACTTCCATCAGTCAATAGTATATAAATAACCAGGTCTAACGGTGAATGGGCTTACGCAGTCCACGTTCACACCCTACAGCTGTGGCCTCTAGACGCGATCCCCAACTACCTATGGTTAGCGTCTCTAGCGCCAATAAAACCCGCAAGTCAAGGGTAGGGTCTTGTTGTACCAATGCTCCTGCACTGTACTAATCAAATCATGTGGGAATCCATCCCTCCAAGGCCCCTCATTACCAACCGCGTGAGGTGATAGCCGGAACATTATATGCAATGCTCGTGTTCTATGCATGAACCGTTTAATTTTTGTTAGGGTTGAATATGATTAAGTCAATTTATGAGGTGATCAAACGATATCAACAAATCATTCAAATAATGCAACAATCAATTATATAATCATATTTAACAGTATTTTGCGCAGTAATTAATCAATATCAGTCGCATGCATAACCCGAATCCCCATGTATCAAGTTATTAATATTTAATTTATGTGCACTAACTACAAGCACAAAACAAGTATAGAGTCATCAGGAGTACTCACTTGGTCATAAATAATGTCAAGGATTGTATTAGTCCAAGGGTAAGTCGGTCTCGATCTCAGGATCACCTAATATTAAGGAAATATGGAAAGTAATAAGTTTGGGAATAACTAAACTAATATGCTAAATCGTACTATTTACTTAAATCGGTTATTGACTTACGTGAAATCATTGATTCGAACTTTTTATCGAATCGCGTATAACTTTTTCGTTTTAGCTCAAATCATCATGAACTTATAGTCCATTTTGATCGTTTTCGAGTGTATTTTCTCGTAGCGAGGTCCGTTTTGGATATTATGACTTGTCGTTTAAATTGTGATATAAAAATATCACCAAAATTATTATTTAAGTTTAAAAATTATAAAATATTAATTTTCGCTTTTTCTTAACATGTTTATGATTTAATAATTATTGAAATCATATATTCGATATTTTTATCATTTTGAGTATATTTTCCTATTTTTGAGATTTTTAC